>LOJH01020772.1:0-20602 GCA_001685095.1 Ellobius talpinus | reverse complement strand
CGTGCGGGAGCTGGGCGGGACGAAAAGCAGTCCTGAGCCCCCCATATCACTACACACAGGAACTCACAGAGACTGTGGCAGCACGCACAGGTCCAGGTCGATGGGGTCCCAGTGCCAAGAGAGGGGAAGTGGGCACAAGCCCCATTCCTAACACCCCAGTGTGAGAGAAGGGAAGTGGGCACAAGCCCCCATTCCTAACCTTCCAGTGTGAGAGAGGGGAAGTGGGCACAAGCCCCCATTCCTAACCCAGAACCTATCTCCAATTGATAATTGCTCACAAGGGAAAAATTAGTTTTCTTCAAGAGTCTCACTGGGCATACAAACCACACTTAAGGGCAAGATTCATGCCTTGCAGTAGATAGCGAACACAAAATAAAACTCAGTGGGATTTTTGGAGGTTCCTTTTGTTTCATATTGCTTTGTTTGGGCATTTTCACCTTGCTGGTTTTTTGTTTATATACTATGTTTTCCAATTTTATGTTTTTATGGGTTTTGTGTATGTGCTTCTTGTGCTTTGACTTTTTTGTTTTATTTTGTCTTCTAATGAGACACACAAAGGCACAGAGTGGGAAGGTGAGGATGGGGGAGGAGAGCAGGGAGGGGAAACCATGATCAGATGCATTGTATGAAAAAATTCATTTTCAATAAAAATGAGCACAATGAAAAAATTTTTTCTTTCTCAGCAGATAATCAACACAGCACTAAAGGCCCTAGTTACTCTCCTGCCAAAACTCCAGCTTTTACAGTTACAGTCCTATGACATCAGTCAGGAGGGAGAATCAAAGGCCAGAATGAGATCCAGGGATGCGACTGGACACGTGAACCATCAAGTGTAGATCTCTGTTGGTCTTCAAGGAACTCAAGACTAGGATATGCTTGACATGGGCAGTCTGGGTATCCTCCTGCCCTACTAAAAGAACTGACCTCTTCATGTCCTAACGAACTTCAGTGTGACATCCTGGAACCCCACTGTCTTGCGACTCTTTCCGCAGGCCATTACCATCTCCCTCACTGTACAGCTCTGCCCCCCTGTCCTCAGGGAAGAACCGTCTCAAGACTTTTATACACACCATCTCTGAGACTCCCAAGTGTGCTGTGGTCCTTAGGTTGGTTGGAAATTCATAATACCAGGCCTTGTGGAAACGTTCAAGCTAAAAACGGCACATCGTACTATAGGCTGCTGTGCCTCTGGGAGGAACAGATGAAGGATTCATCGGAGGAAGCAATCTTCATGAGGCCAAAGTTCTAAGACACACATCAAAAATCTATATGCGCACTAGAAAACAAGACCTAATAAGTGAGGGCTAACTGAAGGTTTGGAAAATGTGTCAGAATTATCAGACATATAATGTGAAATGGTAGAAAAATTGATATCTAGGAGTAAAGATCCAGGAGCTAAAACAGAAAAAAAACACACAAACCAAACCAAACCAACCCCCCCAATGACCAAGCAGCAGATGTGTTAGTTATACCAGTTAGACTGCAAAGGAATAAAAAGAGAAGTAAGAGTGCAGTGGGTGAAAGGAGAATTGCACAGCTAGAGAGGCTCTCAGAGAAAACTCACGTTATGTTTTCAAGGACATGGTGGTAATGCCGACAATCCCCGCACTCCAGAGGCAGACTGGGAGGAGTTTAAGTTTACAGCACTCCGGAGGCAGACTGGGAGGAGTTTACAGTAGGTCTGTACCACACACTCTGCCCTTTGCTTCATTTCATTTTGTTTTGAGACAGGGTTTCTCTGTGCAGTCCTGGCTGTCCTGGAACTCGCTCTGTAGACCAGGCTGCCTCAAACTCACAGAGATCTGTCTGCCTCTGCCTGCTGAGTGCTGGGATTAACTATCTCAACAACAACAACAACAACAACAACAACAACAAAACAACAAGAACAAAACCCAAAGACTGGTGGTCGAACACTTTTTTCACATGCAGAAAAGTCATGGGCCCAACCTTAGCACCGTAGAGAAGGTGTTAAAAATTAGGGCTAAGCACTCAACTGTAAAAGTTAGAAAAAGAAATGGTCTCTTAAAAGAACATATCGGAGTTAATTTGGAGATACCAAACAACTGGAAATATGCTCATGGGCTGAGCTATAAAGAGTATAGAACAGCAGCTCTCTCTGTATCAACATCTGTAAAACAAATGCAACTGTGGCTCACCTCTCTACAGGGTTTTAGACGTTAAAAATTGTTTTAAGTGTTTGAAAAAGAGAGCCTAAAATTTAAGTAGAATGGAAAAGGATCAAGAGCAGTAAAAAGGACAAAGCTTGAGGTCTTGCTTTGCTTTCTGTTTCAGTTAATTAAAAGGTCTCATGTGAAGACAGTGGTCGAGGTAGCCAGTGGGAAGGGCAGAACACAGGAGGAGATTTCACACATAGAAGGCACCTGGTTTATAATGCCGTGATAGGCCAGCTGACGTGGGGTCAGGTGTGACAGCTATGTCTCCACATGCCCGAAAAGCAAATGACCCCTACCTCATAGCATAACCTCCATAAGAATAAGAACTATGTGAAAAACCAATTTTTGAAGGAATTAAAAGAGAATACAAGACCATAGCGGATGTAGCAAATGGTTAACACCATTATCACCAAGGAAAGGAAAATCAAAACCACAGTGAGTTACTCCCAATGCTGTGAGGAGGGCTCCCTGCTAAAGACAACAATGTCAAGGGGCTGGAGGTGGGCGACCCTTCTGCATTCATCCTGTCGGTGGGTCTATGCAAATGGTACGGATGCTATGGAACACAGAATGGGAAGCAGGTCCTAAAAAATTTAGAGTGATTATACGACCTAGAATTCAAATGCTTATCCAAAAGAACTGAAACTGGAATCCCAAAGAGGTCCCTGCAGCACTTGTCACCTGAGGGAAGACGTGGAGACAGTTCCCAGAAGAAGACGGATGGATAAAGAGAGTATGAAATAGATGCGCAGAGGATGCTGGGCAGGCTTTTTGAAGAAGGAAATACTCCAATACTCCAACATGTGGCAACACAGGTGGACCTGAAGTAAGCTATAAGCTAGTCTACTGCATGGCTCCACTTATACCAAGAGCCTAAAAGGGTCACATTCATAGAGTCAAAGGGTATGGAGGTTGCTGAGGGCTGGGGAGAGGTGAGGCAGGGAGTCACCCTTCAGTAGGAACACAGTTTCCTTCAGGCAAGGTGGACATGCCCTAGAGATCTGGTGTGCAGTGCCGGTCTATGGTCACAAGAACATGTATGGTGTATTTAAACTCCATGAGGAGGGGGGTCTGTTACTATGAAAGGCAAGGACAGATATGGAGGACTGTCTTCATTCACCCAGGGGTTAGAAGGATTTCTTAACATTGACCCAGCATGAAAAACAAAACACGGAAGACTGATAAAACCCTCCTGCCTTCAAACAGGCACACAAAAAGATAAATTTCAGAGCAGAGAAGACATTTGGAAGGCACAGAACCAGTTCTGATATACAACACGAGAAAAAAAGAATACCAAGCTGAACCACACTAAATCAAATAAGGGAAGCCTGGGAACTCCACTGTTAGGACAAAAACAAAAGCAACCCACAGTAGCCCCAGCGGGGGACTTACCGTCTTCACTGGTGTGGGGCTCAGTGCCAGCGTCTTGGTCCACTTCCTCCAGTGTACCATGCTCACTGTATGGGCTGTCGCTGTTGGGTAAAATGTATATGAAACCAGAGTGTTAAGACAGCAAGGAAAACACAAGACTCTACTGCAGAAACACTCCTGGATAATCCGACCACAGAATGCCAGAATGCCTCCATTAGTTATCACCTGGCTCTGTGGATGCACATGCTGACACGTATGTATACGACAGGTATCGTAACAGTCAGCATCGACGTTGGGAAGCTCTAGAATAACCTAAGTCACTGGACTTTGGGTGATCTTGTGAGGGACTCTCTGGTTAGGTGAGTTAAGGTGGGAAGACACACCCTAAGACACACCTTTTCTGATGGCAGAAAAGGAGGATGGTAGTCCCTTTAAGGCTTCCTGAATGCTGCTGTGTTCTCAGCAGCTGCCTCATACCTTTGCTGCCATGATGGATGGACCACACCCCGAAACTAAGCCTCTGCTGTTGTGATGGACTGTACCCCAGAACTGTGCCTCTGTTGCCATGATGAACTGTACCCCGGAAATGTGTGTCTGCTGCCGTGATGGACTGTACCCCGGGACTGTGCCTCTGCTGCTGTGATGGACTGTACCCCAGAACTGTGCCTCTGCTGACATGATGGACTGTACCCCGGAACTGAGCCTCTGCTGCCACGATCGACACCCCAGAATTGTAAGGCAGAACAAACCCTTTTACCCTCAAGTTGCTTTTGTCTGTGTTTTACCACAGCAACTAAAACTTTTTTGTGTGTATATACATGTGTGTATGCACATGTGTCTATACATGTGAATATTTATGTATACATGTATATATGTGTGTACATGTATGGATGAATGTGTATACACACATGTGTACACATGTGTATGTATATTTGTATGCACACACACATATATATTTGTGTGTACATGTGTGCACAAGTATATGCATGTAAAGTGTAGGTGTATGTGTACACACGTGTGTACATATGTGTATGTGTATATGCATGTGTATGTACATGTGGGTGTGTATGTGTGCATTTGTGTGCATGCATGTATGTGTAGATGCATACACATGTATGTACACACATGTGTGTGCATATGTGTATTTGTGCATGTGTGTACATGTGTAGATGCATGTATATGTGTGTTGATGTATGTGTATGTGTGCATCCATCTTTTACAATACTATTAAGACAAAGTTTACTTACAGGAAACTAAAAGTATTACAAATAATTTCTACTTAAATAAATACAGATTAGTTGATTTCAGGTAGAATATGTTTGCTTATTGCTCAACAGGCTGGGAAGTTTTTGCAAGTTCATCATTTTTACCTACATATAAATTGAGAGTCCTTTGACTTCTGTGAGGTGACTGTCGCATCTTTTCTGTTACCACTTCACATGTAATTATTTCATTTCTGCATGAGAATCACGACTTTTACTATCCTGCTTTGAAACTTTAACATCGCTACCACTATTTGCCTTCCAATGTTTGCTAATAAAAGGTATTGACCACAAATACCAGCCCAGTATTACTCTAAAACCTCCTTTACAGTATCGGGGACAGGGGTAACCGCTATATTCCTGATTTTTTGTTTAGAAAGAGTGGCGCTGGACTGGGGAGATGGTCTAGTAGGTAAAAGTGCTTGCTGCCCAAGCATTAGGACCTGGGTTTGAATCCCCAGCACCCACCAAGGCTGTGTGTTCCTGCAGCCCAGTGACAGGAGGCCAGATGGGGCTGACCACCATCTTAGCTCCAGGTCAGAGACCTGTATCAGGAGTGAGGTGGAGTGTGATGGAGTAAGACACCTGAGGTCCTTCTCACACACAAGTATAACACGCACACAGGTTCCGATGGAAACACTGTAAACAGAACGTTCTCCAGTCCATGCTACTGGCTACAAGGCCATTACAAAGGCCTTTTTGGCAAAAGCAGCAGCAACACCACGCTCTGGGATACAGTCCACACTCACTGGGTATCCACACACCTTGTCTTTAACACACTCTGCAGCAACACCACACTCTGGGATCCAATCCACACACACTGGGTATTCACACACTCTGTCTTTTAAACACAACAAAGAAGGCAGCAGCAGATCATACTTACAACAGCCCCACACCTGGGGGAGTGCCGAGCATAGCTCCCACACTGGCCTCAAAGTAAATAAGACTGAAAATGAAGCTATGTGTCTCAGCATGATTGGATTTGTTCACTTACTTTCCCAGAGGAAGACTTTAGTTGGCACCTGTCATACACATGCCCATCAATATTGCTGAATTGAATTTCGTGTGTAACATTGCCGCTACGGCACAGAACTGGAATACAGCATGCTTGGCTCCTAATTATGAAAGCAGTACTTCTGGAAATAGCAACACCCAATTTTCTTTTTTTGGTTTTTGACAGGGTTTTTCTGTAGTTTTTGGAGCCTGTCCTGGAACTAGCTCTTGTAGATCAGGCTGGGCTGGAACTCACAGAGATCTGCCTGCCTCTGCCTCCCAAGTGCTGGGATTAAAGGCGTGCGCCACTACCGCCCGGCTTTAATTTTTTTTAGCACCCAGTTTTCTTAATCACCACACTGCATATGACTTAAGTGAGGGGAAATAAGCATTTTCAGTTATTTTACCTTGTTCCACATCTCCGCAGTCTGGGTAAGGGAATGGGACTCAGTGGTCTCTGACAAAGGGCACAGAATAAAGCATGTAGGTGTGTCTCCTTCAGAGCTACCCTGGGAGGACTCATGTGTTTGGAACCAGGCGCACTGCTGTTATGGTTCCACCGGGTCCTCCAAAATTCATGCATTTGAATTGGAACCCCCAATTCCCCTGTGGATATTCTCAAGTGGAACCAAATGGGGAAATTCAAGGGTGCTGAGGTCATGGCGGGGAGGGAGGGGCATGCACACAGAGTTCTGGGCATGCTCTGTTCTCGTTCTCAACATTCGATACTGTCTACCTTGTTAGGGAACAGGAAGGCCCTCACCGGAGGCCTCCCTATGAGACCTTCCAGCCTCTGTAACTGTGAGAAGTTCCTTCTTTCTAAATGACACAGCCTGTGGTACTCTGTCACAGTAACGGAGAATAGACCAAGATCCCTGGGCTGTTCCCAGTTACTATTAAATACTATCAACACTAAATACTAACCTTTGGGTGTACTCATTGACCTCTTATTTTGAAGAGTATTCATGATAAATAAGCACTGATAAACAAGTGCCCTGACTAGCTGGCACAGCAGAGGGCCTCAAGGCTGGAGACTTCTTTTGTTATTTATGATTTATAGAAAAATGACTGAAACACACATATCAAAAATCAAATACCGAGCACAGACATTTTAAGATTTCTGCCTTTTAGGGTCACTCAATTGACTCCACTCTCACTCACGTACTGGCTGGGAAGTGACACCATGGTAAAAATTTTTAGTCTCAAAACATATTACTATAAATTTGTTCTTAATGACAAATATAATACTTATTTGTAAAAGTGAAAATGAAAATCAATAATAATAAAAATATTTGATTGATGGAGCTCCCATGAAAAGAGAATACCAAGATATTTGTCCTGTAATCAACCTATCTGATTAGGCTGGGGACACAGAGAATACCTGCCATGCACACACAGGTGCTTGATCCCTGGCACCGAGAAACCAAAACCCAGACCCAAATAAAACCCAAGAATGGAAATGAAGTCTGTTAATTCAGTCAGTCATCGTTTCTTGATTTAGTATAGTACTAAAAATTAATATCTCTCTCTCTCTCTTTCTCTCTCTCTCTGGCATCAAAATTCTTACGCTTTGTCTCTCTCTGAGACAGATTTCTCTATGTTGCTCTGCCTGTCTTAGAACTCGCTATGTAGACCAGGCTGGCCAGTGCACCTCTAAGCATACCTTTATATAAACAAACTCGTAGAAAAGAAAAACAAAACAAAAAAAACCCTTATCCTTTACAGAGGCCCAAACAGGTCAAAATTATCTACAAAAGTCTGACAGTATGCTTCCATAATAAAGCCCCCATTGCCATGGATTTCACTGTTCTAACTTAAATGCTATTGTTGCTGTTTATTCTTTAAAAAAATTTAAAAGCATTGATAGCTTATGGGCAATTCATTTTATTTTATTTTTTTGTGTGTATGTATATATGATACATGCATGTTTATGCTGGTGTAGTGGCTCATGTGTGTGCTCATAGAAAGAAGCTAGAGCCTTGTGTGTGTATGTGTGTGTGTTTGTGTGTGTGGTGTATGCTGGTGTAGTGGCTCATGTGTGCACATGTAGTGTATGCATGTATATGCTGGTGTAGTGGCTCATGTGTGTGCACGGAGAAGCTAGAGCCTATGACCAATGTCTTTACCTACTGTTTCTGCCCTTATTTTTTGAAACAGGGTCTCTAACTGAACCTGGAGTTCGCTGTCTGGAGAAGCTGGATAGCCAGTGAGCTCCCAGCACCCTCTGCTTTTGCACCTCAGTGCTGGAGTTACAGACACAATGCTGTACCTAACTTTAACGCAGGTGCTGGGGATCTGAACTCAGGTTGTGATTCAGCAGCAAGGACATTAAACCCCTTTTTATCATCCAGTCAGTAGCGATGTGTCCCTGAGAGGGAAGACTCTGTCCATGGACTCACCAGTAGTCGCCCCCAGCCATACATTTCTCATACACGGGGCCATCCAGCTCTTTAGCATCTGGGAAGATGGTCTCATGATGGATGATGATGGTCTTTACGGTTTCGTTAACATGTGCCTGGCAGGATACTTGGTCCTGTATTTCTGGAACAGGCATCAGCGTTGGGCCAAAGCAAATGGCCAGATTGTAAGGGTCCATCATGTTCTCGTCACTGTACTGGGAAAGGCTGCAGGCAGAAGCAAGAACTCGTCATAGGGGAGCTGGGGAAGAGAAAGCTTAATAGGATACTTTGTATTTTGAATTTATTTTACTAAAAAAGTGTGTTATGCATTTGTATGTGTGTGTGCATTTGAGTGTGTGTGTTTGTGTGTGTGTACATGTGACTGTGCAGATGGCCTATGGAGGGCCTAAGGGCATGCCAGGTCCCCTGGAGCTGGAGTTACAGGTGGTTGTGCTAAGTCACCATATGTGGGTGCTGGCATCTGAACTCACATCCTATGGAAGAGTAGGGCATAGTCTTCATGACCGAGCCATTCCTCCAGCACCCCTACTTCATATTTTGAAAACATGGATTAAAACATTTATTTTTTAAGTCATTAGAGGAAAAACGATATCCATTCTACTTAATTGAACCCCAAACAGAGTAAGATGACTATGACCCACTAGGCAGGAAAGGAGGGGAACAAACATCCTCTGTGTGTGAGTGAGAGGTGCTTCTTAAAGTCTTGAGTCTAAAACATCAGCTGTAACAGAGATAAGGACCAAGATGAGAGTTTCACCAGTAAATGTTAAGGTAGAGTTTCATAAATGCAGCTTTAGTGGCTCTGTGCTGTGCCGTCCAATTTCCACAAAGCCATACGGTTATGTCTTTACATCTGCCTCACCTCTCAAAGGTATCTTGGTTTTCAACCTTTCCCCCCTTAGAAATCTTGTAAAATTTTTTTTAAAAAAACTAGAATAAAAGCACAACCATCTTTTTTATTTTTTTGAGGAGGCGAGGAACACTGAATTGATAACCTTCTCTGTGTGTCTGTGTCCCTTGTTCCACAAAAGATGCTGAAAGGAACAAGACAAAGGGCAAATCCTTAATTCTCTTATTGTTCCATCTAAGATGGGAAAGCTCTGGGGACATTGCTGGATGTGTGAGACTAATTTCTAAACTCAGTATTACAGATATTTATGCTATTTTATGAAATATTACAGATATTTCACAAGTGACTCCCAGTCAGCCAGCTCTTTGATGTCTGGCCTCTAACACACAGGAGATTTGCAATTCTTTGGAGAGTTTGGAGGCATTATCTCTCAGTGTATAGAATGTCACCTACAAAAGGAACTATAAAATGTGGGTGAGCAGATGACAAGTGGAAGGAAAAAGGAGACTCAGCTGCCTTTGTGAGATGGTGACAGACACAAAGACTCTAAGACACCACCCGACGTGACACTTCAGCCCTTAGTGGAGAGAAGATAGTGGAGAGAGCGAAAAACGCAAAGAATGATCCCCACGGCTACCATATGCCCTTCCCTTCTGCCATTTCTCAAATATACAATAAAAAAAACCCTTCACATTGTCACCAGGCAACTGAGTGACAGATCACCTTGAAACACAGGGTCCGGGGAAGAAGCGAGATTCAGAATTAAATACTGTCAAATTTTCAAAACTCACACCTGAGCTCAGTGGGAAGAGTCAGGCTTAATTTTTCTAGGTCTTTATTTTAGTCCCAGCTTGAAGATTATAAACTTGAGTTAAAAGCCTGTGATTTTCAAGTATTGATTTTACAGAAGAACAGAACAGTTGACCCCTGGGATGAGGTGGGGGCCCTCATCTGTCCTCAGGGTCAAGTGCAGGCATCTGTGGGCAGAACCAATAAGCAGTGCCAGCTGCCCGACTCATGAGGCATCTGCCATTCAATTGAGCTTCACCAAGAGTTGCATTGAGGCCTCAAGAACCTTCTTGGTTGGAACACTGCTTTCCTAGGTCATTGCGGGTCATTAGTTTTGCTCTGAAATGTCAGAAAAACTCACAGAACAGCACTGCTGGCCCCGTGGGGGTACACATCAGTCGAGGGAGGGGAAGCATGCATTTTCAAGGCAATCCTGGGCTCTGACAGCTCGTTGGATGACCAAGCTTAGTCAAGGGTAGCCACGGGCAGCATCTGTTTATGGTAGACACAGTTCATATCCATTTTCAGGTAGCACTTCTCTCCAAATGGCTTCCTACTGCCCTTTGGGTATGTTTTAGGTACCCTAGGGTGAGCCGCAGAGCCTTGCTCTGTTCTCGCTGTATGCGATTCCCTAGTGTATACTCCATGGCTCTTGTGGGCAATCTGAGTGGGTTTGATTTGAGAACTAGCCAGCAGGGTTGTCATTAGTCTCCGTAGCTTCTGTGAGAACGAAACTCTATTGAAACACAGGTGGGAAAAAAATCCTGATTTGAAGAAGGGAGAACCCATACTAGGTTGAGAACACATCACCCTCTGCTCATTTAGCAGCTGACTCTGGAATCAACTCTGTGACCTTCTAGCTGCTCAACCGCAACCTGGCAAAGCAAGACGATGGCTCTGAGGGAGATGGGCCTATAGTGGAACCCGCTCAGCAAGCAACATCACTGAAAACCAAGCAGCCCAATCAAGAGTCAAATTTTGAAAACAATGTAGTACTTTCTTCAGATTTCTGTTTCAACACAGTAGCGACTGCAAAACAAATAAATTTTCTCCTTGACAAGGACTCAACACAGCGAATTTGTGAAAATTCTGCTTTTGGGTTGATATCTAAGCCATCTATAATCCCACTTTATCCTGACTACATTAATTTTTCTTTTGGCTAGGAGAAGGTGGTTCACATCATTTTGACAAAAACATTAATGATATGGGCTCTGCATGGAAGTTGGAAAAAACACATATTTCACTGGAAAGTGTTATTTATAGCAGTGTTCTGGATATTTTGCATTTATGGACAGCCAAAGTTTCTCCAGATTTTTCATGTATCATAAAAAGGCCTTGATTTCCGGAGGTAAAAAATGTACCCTCAGCTTACATTCAGTCACTCCCCCTTTGATTCTGCTGATGGATGGAACTCCAGTCACACTGCATAGTACTCAAGAACACAGGCGGAATGCAGACAGGCATGTTGACGGGACATGGGGGTACTTACTGATTGAGGAAGGCAAACAGATATCTCATCACTATAAGGACCGACCTGGGCAAGGTCAAGAGCAGTTTGCGGATGTGAAGCGCTCTCTCATAGAGATTATCTATTCCTGCAGGACAGAAGGGGACAAGGTCAGAGGCCCTCCAGGTCACATTTAGATCATTGCAGCGCCCCTTTCAGAGACACACCCAGACAGCAGTACCACCTTGACCATCGCAGGAAGCAGTCACTTGTGTGTGCCACCATCTCCAGGGGTGGTGTTTTCTTTGACCCGCCAGCATCTGCTGTTTTCCCTGAATTTGCTGTCCTTACCCGCCTTCCTCCCCATTTCTCTACCCAGTTTTTGAAAGAGGGTCTCATGTAACCCCTGATGACCTCAAACTCAAAACCCTTTGGTCTTTGCTTCACAAGGGTCAGGGTAACAGGTAAGTACCACACTGGTTTGCTTTATGTGATGGCCACAGTCTTGGCCTTGAGTGCTTTATACATTCAGAAGCAGCTTCTCTCCCTATGTGAGTGCTATATTTTGCTGCTCATATGGTCCCAGTGCCTTCTTCCTGTTTGTGAACTAAGCCAGCTTTCTAGATATAGCAACATTAATGCCTGTCTGTCTATCTACATACCTATCTATCTATCCATCCATATATATTAACACATATATTTATAAATCAACATATATACACACACACAAACATACACATATCAATGTATGTCTCTATCCATCTATCAATATATATCAACACATATATCTATTATCAATATATATATAGATCTATATATAGATATATACATATATTGATGTATTATCTATCCATCTAGATATACCAACATATATATGTATATATCAATACACATATATCTATATATAGATATAGATACATAGCAATGTATCTATCTATCTCAATGTTTTAAAGCTTTCCTGTGATTTTGTATTATGGCTGCTCCTTGACTGCTCTGGAGGTACCGATAATCAGACTCTGTCCTGAGCTGCTGACCCACAGACTTCGCTCTGTCTCTGGTGGGCCCATCGCCAATAATCTCACTGCTCACTTCCCCTGTAGGTTCCACCATGTCTCACTCAGATTACTATGATGCTCTCCTACCTAGTTTCTCTTTCAAATTAACTTGTGGTGCTCAACCTTGACTTGGGGTCACATGGGGAGGGGTTCAAAATCACTGGGATTCTTTCACGCAGTCAAGGTTGGAAACCATGGACCTGATTACTCATACCAAGCTCATTTTCCTGGAATTCTGAGTGCTTACTCAAGCTGCTTTCTATCTATTATGAAAGTGGGCATTTTGTTTTACCCTCCATGCAGCTGAAAAGGTATGAAAAATATATGAATATTTTTTTGCTCAACCACACAGCACATAACTTATCAGGGTGAGTGGGAATGGATACTTTGGCTCTACCACTGAGGATGCCCAGCCTGAATGAAGCCTGTTCATCTCCCAGGAAACAGGAGTTCAGAAACCTTCTACCGGGAATGTGACAGTATCGTCATATGGCTAACATTCCTATAACACTTTCATTCTTTTAACCCAAATCAGTAACTAAGAGTATGAGTGTAGTTATCATGAATTGGATATGGACAGTTCACTTTCTTAGGTGTAATGTATTTTGAAATGGGGGGGAACCCACCATGAATTGGGGTGGGGGAGGCAACATCTACTGAATATAGATACATATTTATTGTCCAAGCAGTGGTCTTGAATATTTCTTCTGGAAGGAAAAAAAAGTATAATCTACTTATTATTTTTAGGTTTTAAGCAGGTATATAAATTCAGGCCACAAGAATGAAATAATTAAGTTGTCAGTCTTGCCACTCAGTGTAGTCCCAGTGAGATCCAAACAGAAGCCCAGGTTAGGCAGTTTACCTCCTAGGACAACCTGGGGTGGAACCTGGGCACTAGGGGATGGAGATGGACGACCAACACTTGAAGCGACGCGGTCTGGGAGCACGGAGACTCTTCAGTGGGGAACCGTGTATCCAGAGCACTGCAGATGCTGCGGGGGTTTACGTTGGGGATTAGCTGGTTGAAGGCTTATTATCGAGCAGCTTAAAGAGTGTAAGGTGGCTGCTGCTTTCTGTTAAAAAGAACAACACTTCCCCTGACAGGACATTACATACATTATGCTCAATTCTAAAAATTAACACTGAGGCCCGAGAGGCGGCTCAGCGGTTTGGGGGCTCTTGCAGGAGGACCCAGAACGGGCTTCCAGCACACACTGCCTGTGACCCCAGTTCCGGGAGATCTGATGTACTCTTCCAGCCACTCTGGGCTCCTGCATGCATGCGGTGTACGTACATTGAGGCAGGCACACGCCATGTACATAGAAATAACAAAAATAGAACAACTGGAATTTAGCAGCACTTCCCCGCTACACGTTAGGAAACTTTAAGGGGCTGGGGAGATGACTCAGCAGTTAAGAGGGCGGACCGCTCATCCAGAGGATCCAGGTTCAATTCCCATCACCCACATGGTGGCCCACAACTGTCTGGAACTCCAGTTCCTGGGGACATGACGCCTATGACAAAACACCAATGCACATAAAATACAAATAAATCAATTAAAAAAAGGAAAACTTGGATTAAATGACTTTATGTTCATGCCCTAAGACTGTTACAAGGTTTACTATACCCATGGGGATAATACATTGCAAAGATAAACTGTCTCACTACTGTCCCCTTTGCTGGTGACATAGAAAAGCACCTGCAGGTTCTGATGAAACCGAGAAAAACCGTGGGCCACTTTCTATTGAGGATCTTGTGGGTTATAAGAGTTAAATCTTTTGAGTCTCCAAGCTAATTTTCTTTTCAACATTAAGACTGAATGTATGAGACAGAAATTTAGCAATTTAAAGCATTTTTTGGGTCTAGATCAGAGCTGAAAACAAGGGTCAGAAAGGAAATAATACAAAATGCTGTCACTGTATAATTAGCCCTCCCTCCCCCAAGACAGGGTTTCTCTGTGTAACAGTCCTGATTGTCCTGGAACTCACTCTTGTAGACCAGGCTGGCCTTGAACTCAGAGACCTGCCTGCCTCTGCCCCCTGAGTGCTGGGATTAAAGGTGTGTGCCATCACTGCCTGGCCTGTATAATTATCTTTAATGTCTGTCCTATCTCATAAAGGCAATGCCACCCCAGAGGTGAAGCAAGGTTAGGTCACAGCCTCCGGAGGAGCTAGTCTGATGTTATGAACCTCTTGCATAGATTAAGACCCTCTTCATCTCTTTGTTCTAAACTCAGTCTCTTTTTTCCTGGAAGGCAGTTTGTACATGAAATTCACAACAACATTATTTATAATAGCTCAAAAGTGGGAACAACTCAGATATTGGTAGACAAATGGATGGATAAGTATAATGTGGCATAGTCATGTACTGGAAAATTACTCAGCCATAAAGAGGAAGGCTATTCCATGGATGAACAAAGTTTCTGTTTGGGAAGAAGAAAACATGCTAGAAATAAACAACGACAGTGGGGTCACAGAGCTGTGAATACATTTATTTTACCACACACCCAAAGATGGTGAATTTGGTCATGGATTTCACCATAAAAGAAGACTAACTGGGGAGCCCATGGGATACAAATGCAAGGCTTAGATATAAAGGGGCTAAAAGAGAGACTCTGAAAAGATGACAGAAACTACAGCACATATACATCAGAGTGAAAGAACCACTGCTGGCGGTCTGGGAGCTGCTGTGAATGCATCTGCACCCAGGCCTGGGTCCTACAATGGATGCCTAGATGCTTCCTGGTGGGCTGCACAGGAGGCTTGTGTGTGCAGCCTACAGGAGCTTAGCTCTGCTACCAACATCCCACTTCCTCTTCTGAGTGCAGTTAGCAGGGCTGAGTTTGTGACTGCCACCAACACACTGATTAACGTGTGCTCTAATTGGCAATTCATGGTCCTTCAGCTGTACTGGACAGAAAGACAGATCTTTTATTCTCCACCCGGAAGGTGGCAGGAAAATCAGACTTCATTTGGATTTCTTTTAAGCTGGGTTTTGTTCCCACAATAGAAGACCTCATGCAGTTAGGTAAAAGTGGCATGCATCTAATCTTGGTCATACATGCAAAGTCCCAAGGTGAATTTATGATCTCTTCCTAGCGATTAGGGATCTCACGCCAGTCTCCCAGCTTCACAGTAGGGTGACAGCTCTATGAGCATGTGTGTGAAAAATGCCCCAAACTGGAGCTACTTGAGGAAATGACATCAAGCCCAAATGGCCACTGACCCTCGCATTACTTCTTTGGTGGCACTCTTGTTAAAATATTCATCTGCCAGGACACAAATAATAAACCACAAGGCAGAAATTTCTCCTTAGGAATGAAGACAGGGAAGGAAAGCCTTTGGTGGCCACAGGAAGGAACTCGAAAAGCAGGCACATGGACGCATGTATTTCTGAGCCCCAGTATGAATAAAAGGGAAAGAGACAGCAGAGGTGTGTGTTAATTCATACAGAAGGATTTTCACCTTGCCTTCACCTGAGTGACCGCTAGTTTGCAAGGGAAGAAGAGATAAAGCACATGGTGTAAACAACTGTTGGGCTGACTTCTGCGAGTGAAGCCACTGCCGTCTCCTCTTGTTCAGTAGTGGCCTTTTATCTAAACAACAAAAAATAATCCCAGGTCCGCTGACTTACACTGAGCACAGGAGAGAAGCTGAGCCTTCACTTAGAAAGCCTTAGACATCTTCACCTATTGCATACACGCAGCTAGCTATTAAGCATTTTCAGAGATCAAGGAGATCTGAAGAACACAATTCTGTGACATCAAATAGAAATGGAGAATCAGAGAGGAAGCCACGGGGTACGTCAGGAAAAGCAGACATTTTATAACAGCCGTAACATATGATGTCTGGAAGAGTTCAAAAGCTCTCTCAGCGGATAAGGGCACTTGCTGCTATTGCAGAGGACCTGGGTTCAATTCTCAGGTAGCTCAATCTAGCTCTGGGGGAGGGGGTTGGGCACTAGCTTCTATGGGCACCTGAACTCACATACATAGACACAGACAGACAGACAGACACATAATAATAATAGAAGACTTCAAAGGCTTTTTGCCATGAAAGAACCAAGAGTAGACAACAGATACATTATACAAAGAATTACAAGAGTATTTTGTGTGTTCCCACCTCTCCAGAGCCAATACAAATGTGCAAAAGTAGGATTTGTTACATAAAATAAAAGCCATCATATGATGATTAAAAACCATATTAAAAGTATAAACTCACAAAGGTAGCAGACCATGATATAATTTAACTTCTAACAGCATTATTAGGTTACAATCCATATATCATATAATTTATCCATTCAAAAGATAAATTTAATGAACTTAATATACCAGTGTTACATGTCATCTCCATCAAGTTTAGAATATTTTCATCATTTTGAAAAGAAACTTCATACTGATTAGCTGTTACATGGTATGATGAATTCTTACTGAAAGCATGTAGAATTGCTCATACAATGGGTTATTATTTTCCAATAACATAGGGTGGGTATCTGATTATGATACATGCTAAGTGAAAGACCCAGTTACAGAGACCAAAGGTGTATGAGTCCATTTATGTGCAACAATCAGAAAAGGCAAATCTATAGAGAAAGAGAACGGATTTGTGGTTGTGAGGGCTGGGAGTGGTTACAGCTACAGTTGAATGGAAAGGGATTGCTAGGGTTTGCCAATTGGGTTTTTTTTTCTGGGATAATGAAAATGTCCTAAAATTGATCATGATGTTTGTCTAAAACTGTGAGCAGACTAAAACGCTGTGCCCTGTGCTCTCCGGTGGATGAACCATACACTATGAGAACTACTACAGAAAGCTAGTTTGGGAAGGATGGATGTATCATGTATGTCGGTACTATGTGCAGAATCGGGGAGGCACTGGAAGAGCTGCCATTCTCCCCATGTAGAGGACCAATGGATGTTCTTATTTAATAATTTTCAACAGTGATTGTAGATTAATTGCATACCAGCTAGCTGTAAAATGCACAGACTGCCTACTTGAGGGCTCCGAGGAATTGCTGACTTTAGGGTGTGACAGTGGTACCAGGGTCATTTCATGTGTTAACACATATCGTGAAGATGTTTATCACACACAATGTTTCTCAGTGGTTTTCATGCTGCTGTTTCACTCTGGGCCGTGGGATTATTATTTTGTTGTATGTGCTTCTAAGCCATTTCCAACCACTTTGAAATGATCTCCCACTGTTTTGTGATAAGAACATTGATGGAAAAAGAACTTCTCATCTCCCAGAGATGCATACACACCATACACGCTATTATGTCACAGGGAAGACAGCTGAGGCCAGCGGAGCTAGACCCACCGAGCAGCAGGAATTGTTAAAGCTGGGTGATTGATTACAGTGAGGTCACAGGGTTACTGTCTCCTGTAGATGATAAGGAGGAGGAACACATAAGCAGTAACGATAGCGTACTTCCACACTGGCTTCAAAAGCACTGTGTGCACACGGATGCACAAATGCCCAGAAGGAACACATCACTGCTTCTCTTTGGGTGGTGGCTTACGGGGCAGGGGGAGGAGGGAGAAAACGACAGTATTTTGTCCTGTGTGCTTTTGTGTATTTTTAGAGTTATTTCTGTGTCAGGAAAAATATCTGCTGCTATAAAAATGTTTTCTAATGTCTAAGAAGTCACCTAAATGAGAACACGTTATGCAAACTGAAGTGCAAATGTTTCATCTGGACCCACAACCAGGCTGGGGAAAAAAATCCATGTCTTCCTTGAATAATTGCTTGGCTGTATACCTCAGGAATCCAGAGCCATGCTGCCCAGACCGCAAGTGTGACCTAGGGCACACACAGAGCCATTCAGAAAGCAGCCAGTTGAAAGAAGCAAAAATAAAATTGTTTGGGTGAGAAACTGAGAAGCAATGAGGCCCATCATTTTCCAATGTATATTTAATCTGATTTCATAATGTGCTCATCTGGGTAAACCATCCTATAGAGGAGGTTTCCAGTGAGCTGGGGAATGGCTCGCTAACATTACCCACAGAGAACGCTGCTACACCCCCTCCCCCTAAGCTTCCCAGGAGGCTCTGCAGAGACACAGAGAGAGGCAGGATAGCAACTCAAGCACACATGCAGGATTCTTTCAAACAATCCAAAAATAGGTAAGCAGAAAGTTGTTGGTGTTTCAGGAACCTATATAAGCTCCTAGGAAGAATGAAAGCGAGAACTTCCCATGTGAACTGTCACATGAAATGACCTTAATAGGAAAAATCAAACCCAATCACTGTGACTTAAGATGTCACAGGTAAAAATGGCCTATGACTCCGAGATTTCTCCCCTCTAAAACTTTTGCTCTCACCATCCCCAGCAACACCAGCTTATGCTGCAGACATCCATAACCATATTTATTCTTTCTTGCTAGATTTTAACGTTCTTGAATGCAAGAATCAAGTCCTGGAGTCATCAGAAAGCTCTGTGTTTTGCAAGTCAGATGTCCCGAGTTCAACCTCTGGGTCTGAGTTAAAAGTCTAGAAGTCTGGCTACAGTGGCGAGAATCTGTAATCCCATCACCTTGTGGGGAGATGGGAGGCCAAGACAGGAAGGCTGCCCCAAAGCTGGCAGAAGAGTGGGCTTGGAGTACATAGCAAAGAAACCACTAGAGAGATCCTGCTTCAGTGGAGGAGAAGGAGAAGGCCAACACCTGAAAGCTGTACTCCGTACATATATGCTCCATGGCTCACTCTGCCTGTCTGTCTGTCTGTCTCTCTCACAAACAGCAACAGCAGCAGCAGCAACAACAGAATTTGTAGTATTGATGAATATGACATCAGGAGATATAATAATGAGTGGCATCCCATTCTCAAAGCATTTATGCCAACATACCACAGTCATGTTGGTAAGAACAAGTGTTGATCTAGAGATCAGTCAATATTAGCCAGGAGTCTCCTCCTTTTAAAGAGGCTAGTGATCGGAAGAAAAGGGCTTGTTATATAAAGGGGATGTTATATAAGGAGAGATTCAAGCATACGTCCTTGAAAGTCCTTCCATGCTGAAGAGCTGTCCACTAAAAATAATCAGACTTATTAGGAAGACATGACTGAGGGAGACTGCTCAGTACATATGGGAGTTCGCAGCACAGTTAAACAGTTAAACCCCAGGCTGCAAATGCACCCCAAAGTCTGCAGCCCTAACACTTCCTGAGTCTTCTGTAAGACATGGCTCTTGGAATGGGTATGCAGCTCACTGGTGGAACGCAAGGCCTGGGTTTGAACCTCATTACTGGAAAAACAAAACAAAACAAAAAGTCCACTAGTACCAGGGAGGTGGGTAGAAGTGCCAGTCCGACAACCTGAACTGGATCCCTGGATTCCCCAGTGGAGGAGATAACTGACACCTGAAGGCTGTCCTCTGGTCTCACATGTACACCATGACATGTGTGCCCTACCATCACATACACACATGCACACAAACACATACACATACATATATACTTACATACACACATACACACACAAATAGTAAACAAAGAATTCCATATATTTCTAATTTTCTCCTTCTTAGTCTGCATATTTTGGTAAGCCCAATTTTCTGAAAAACCTTGAGTTGGAACCAAGCTAATGTTTTGGACAGAGAAACTTCATTTCTAAAGGCACCTGAAGTAATTATGCCAGAGAAAGACATTTGGCAGAACAGTTAGACTGGTAAGTGGCTGTATCAGGTACAGGCACGTGTGACTTGAGCTTCCCTTAGGCACAGCAGTCACAGAAATGAGGATTGGTGACACCGATGGAGGCTTACTTCGTCTACACACAATGTTAAACACTTTACCTGAGCTGTCTAATTTTTTCTTCACATAGACTCTTTGAAGCTCAAGAAACAAGTTAGTTAATAAGATTAAGTATTAACCTCAGCCCAACTTTAAAAAGCTTACAAAGCCAGGATTTGAGCCTAACTCTTCCTGACCCAGTGACCTCAATTATTAATACCAACAATGGAATGCTGTTTCTCACCCATGAAAGCATCAAATGACTCAATAATGTTAACTGGCAATGCAGCTCCATGGTCTTTGCTGAGCTGTTGCATTTGATTGACATGATATATATCTTCAGGAAACCACAGAAAGAAACGGGTGACCAGATTTAACTTTTCTGGCAAAGACATGAGGAACTTTCTCCACATGGCCAGCTGGGCTGGCAGTCGCTGCAAGGACTCAGGCTACGAAAGAACCAAGGGATGTTGCGGGAGAATTGTCTGTATTCTGTCAATCATGTATTTTAATAAAAC
>LOJH01020770.1:4969-20602 GCA_001685095.1 Ellobius talpinus | reverse complement strand
TCCTTTCTTCCTTCTCTCCTTCCCTCTCTCCCTCCCTGCCTGCCTGCCTTTTGATCTCCTTCCTTTCTTTTCCCTCTTCCCAATTCTTTTACTTCATGGGAAAAAAAGATCTCTTTATGCTCCATCTGCACTTAGCCAATACTCAGGCCTTCCTTATCTTCTAGTTGGAGCATCTCCAAGATTCCTTCTGTTTCCCCTTTCTCTTGACTTTTACTTTGTTGTAAATAAGAGCAGCGTGGTGTACCTGCTTACACTTATCTCCAGAGGAATTGCTGCTTAGTGGGCTTTGACTTTTATATGCAACCAGCTCTCAGTGTCTGTGGGTTTCACACCTGCAGATTTAAAGCATTTTCAGCCACAGATACAGTCAACCGAGGCTCAAAAGTACTTGGGAAAAAAGCTACCTGTACTGAACATGTTCAGACATATTTCTTCTAGCATCGCCTAAACAATACAGCATACCAACAATGACCTGGTGTTTTCATTGTGTTATGTATTGTGTTTTATTAAGAGGTGATTGGGAGAGGTGTATAGGAGAATGCACATAAGGTAATATGCAAATTCTCCACTGAGTTTTTTTTTTCTGGTCACAAGGATCTGGTCACAACCAATCTGTAGAGCATGAAGGAAACACTACTATCATGCTTCTCTTTATTTTGAACACAAGCATTAGGCTTCTATATTTATAGCCTATGAGAGAGTATAGGAAGTAATTTCAAGGCAGCTAGCACACACACTGGAAGAATATATATCTGTAACAGTTAAACTTTCAATAGTGTCTAAACATTAGAATAATTCCCCCAACCCTTGAAGGGGTTAAATAAACACACTGGCATGCCTATTGGATTGACTCACACTTTGGAAAGCAGTTAATCTTTTTTTTAATGAAATGATGTTAAAAAGGGTGGCACCAAACAAACTTGCTGAGATACAACTTACTTCAAGGGCTGGCATTTTTGCCATGGTCAAGGGAAGGCTGTGTATGTGGAATGGCGAAAGTCATGCCCAAATCCTATTCCTCACACAATGCGCACGGTAACTGCCGCATCTGTGGAGAAGGGCACATTTACTATAGCCCTTTGTATCTCGAGGCAACATCTCTGTGTGGAAATAAGTGACCATTGACAATCGGTCATTTTCAGTCTGGGCTAGGCAGAGTGGTGCACATCTGTAATCCCACGTCTCTGTGAGCTTGGAAGGGCCCTGGGCTTCTGGCTTCTCCATCCCCAGTGCTTCCTCTGTGCTTGACAGGGGTAGGGGGACTGTCTATCTTGTTGAGCATGTGGATGGTCAGGCAGCTGGGGAGCATGTAGAAGACCGTTCACTTGCTTCACGCCGAGGCTGAGATCTGGAGGAAGGGAATGAGAAGAGAATGAGCACAACATGTGTGAATGTGTGAAGAGTATGTGGGCGGTGGTTTTGGTCCCCTTGTCCAGGTTGGGGAATTCCCCGGATATAATTGTTTGGGGGTTTCCTGGGGAGATTGGTGTGTGAGTCTGAGCAGACAGGACGGTGAAACTCTGCTCTCTGTGGTAGTGTGAGTGAGAGGACACTCCAACTGGCCCTGACCCCAAGAGAACAGAAGCAGGTAGAGGGCAGTATGTGTGCCTTCCTTCGAGTGCTGGGACACTGTCCTTTCCTTGTCCTTGGATATCAGAGCTCCCAGCTCTCCAGCCGTGGGGACTCTGGACCTGTATTGGTATCTCCCTGGGTTCTCAAGCACTTGGTTTCAGGCTGACAGTCTTCACATTGGCTCTCCCAGCTCTGAGTTTTTCCTAATTGCACTGAGCTTGCTTCCAATGTTCTAGAGCTGTCAGTTTGCAGAACTACACTGGAATTTTTCCGGTCTCAGTCTCCATAACCTTGTGAGCCAAGTTTACTGAGAAGTTTCCATCTTGTACCTTCTCTTACATGTTGTCTTGCTTCTGTGTCTTTACAGAGATCCATCTGACACAGGTCTGAGCAGTAATGCCAAGGTCTCCTTAGGAACTAAACTATCTAAACTATCCAGTGTGGGCTTTGGAGTTAACTCTAGAGAAACTCTGCCCACAGCACTATGATGTTTGAGCTCCTCTGGCTCCTCGTTTCCTACTGTCAAGCAGGTCTTATGATCAATGTGACCCCACCTTGCTAATATAGTTCTTAAAACCAAGGGCTTAGAAGTCACTTCCACAAAGCCTTATGATACAAAGAGAGTGCTTGAAACGTGGCAACTCTTTGTTCCTCTGCAATTTGAACAAGCTCAGTACGTAAGTCTCTGAGTCTCTGCTCTTCATGGGAAACAGATCCTTTCAAATACATACAAGGCCAGTCTTCTGCAGCAGCAACTTTGTAGTTTTAAATGGGGTCTTCCTGGAAATCAGATGACTTCAACAAAGAACAGTTCTGCTGGAATCTCCAGCCCCCAAGAAGGAAGGGCAGGAGAGGTTTTGGGAAGCACATTGTGTTTTGAAGCTGTCCACATGGTACCCTCAGAGATGGCTCCCTTCCCAGCTTTTGAGCCCTGACCCCAGAAAGATCATATCACTGTGGTTTCTGCCTCTGTAATGGCTGTCTAGAATAGCTTCAATGTGCTTTCCATGTGTGGAAGCAATTATGTTTGAAAGATGTCCTAGTGAAGGGTGGATTTGGAAAGCAGGAAGGGAATGAGCGACAGAGATGAAATTTGTACATTGAGGAAGAGTCAAAGCCTTGGTAGAATCCACTCCCCTGTTCCATTGCCATTCCCACCTGGTATTCAGAGCAGCCTTCACACTAACCATCTTAGGCTCCATCACCAGCCGTATCCGAAAAATGAGCGTCTTTCTTTCTTTTAAGACACTATTGTTACATATTTATTGTACAAAAACAGTGCTTTCAAAGTTAAATTTATGTGTGTTTCGTGTTTATTTACTGATAGGGAGAAGGAACATGGCACATGTCATGACAGAAGTCTGGACACCTTGCTGGAGTTGACTTTCTTTCCATCATGTGGTCCTCAATGCTCGAACACGGCTATTGCAGCTTCTACTCGCTGAGCCATCTCCCTAGCTTGCCTGTTTCTTTTAAGTTGCCACTTGCCTGTGTTCCCTAAACATTTATTGTTTATTTTTTAACAGATACATAGCCAGACTGTGAGGACATCTACTGAAAAACTTATTTCCGGGAAGCAAACGGGAATCTTGTGGAAGAGCAGTGGATACCCTCGATTGCTATGCCATCTCTCCAGCCCCCGAAACAGTCTCTGGTTGCACAATTCTCTGAGCATAGTAACAGAGATGGCTAAATAGAACAGTGAAAGTTGCAGTCTGCACGCTCCTCTCTTTACTGTGCCCTGTTCTAAACACATAATGTTCAGCCACTCATTCAGTGTTTACCACAGCATGCAGGAGGTACCCGTAGGTGCTTCCCATTCTCGCGCAGACACCGCTGTCCATTTCTTCCATTTTGAAAATGGAAGAGGGAGACTGAAGTTTAGAACAATTAAGTAACTTGCATAGGTCACATATCTAATAAATGGCCAAACTGGGCTTCAGTCTTGGTCATGGCCTAACTGTACCTCAGAGTATTTCCCCCACCCTCCATGCTGCCATGCCAAGGCTGAGACTCTCTGTTGATGGACACCTCTAGAAGGTTCCAGGGGCAGCTGATACCCAGTTTTTGAAAAATAAGAGGATATTGATCAGGCAAGGTGGAAAGGACTGTGTGTAGCAAAGTAAGAGATTCTCATAAAAGACAGTGCCAGAGGCTGAAGGTGTGAGGGGCAGAGGGTTTTTTTCCCAAGGGGAAAAAAAATCACATATTTGGATCTTGAGGTACAAGGTGCTGTGGTTCTGGAGAAGATGGTAGGGTCAGCAGGAGCCAAATGTTATGGAAAGTTCTGTTCTAAGTTAGGAAATGTGAACTCTACCCTGTGAAGATCTTCTAATGGTTTCCTTGCCTGATATGTAGTTAACCATAATCTTGTGTTTTTGGTTTCTGGTAACTCTATGGGAAAGCTAATGGCTCCAAAGAAGGCAATCACTCCTTCTTCATGGTTCGGTGGCCTCCACATATTGTATCTATGATCCCTCATGCACTAGCTTTTGTTGATCATTCAGTTATGCACCGTACTATTTCTTGAGCATCTATTGTTAGTAAGTGAGCTGGGTATTTGGCTAACAACTGTGCTGATCAGCATACATTTATTGGGAGGAAACTTGCATACTTGCATGATTAAAAAGCAGCAGGTAAGATGCTGTGTAATAGGTGTATTTGAAGGGAAGAGGATGTCTGGTAGAAAAGGTAACAAGTATTAATAGCTAAGAGCTGACTCTGAAGTCACTCTTCTCTGGGTTCGAATCCCAGCTCTGCCTTATATTTGCTATGTGACATCAAGCCAGTTACTAAGTTGCTCTGAGTCTCGACATCATCATGTAATAACTGCAAATCTTAACATTAACCACCTCATAAGGTTGCTATGAAGATAAATCGAGTGAACGCTTTAAAGTTACTTAGTCCAGTATGAAACAGGAACCCTGAAGTGACAATGTTCCCCAGTAGATGTCACTGCTACCTAGCGAGTTAGGTGAGATAATATCCTGTGTTCAGGTCGGCCACTTAACCATCCCTTATGAAAGTTGGTACATAAATGGCTTTCCTCTCAGGATACAAAACCCCGAAGAGGGTTAGTGGACTGTGAGTGTGTGACAGAGATGAGCGCCTGTCACTTTTTCATCAAAAGATTTTCATGAGCGTTCCAAACTTTCTCTATATGGGGTCTCTGGCAGAAACCATCTTTCTCTTAGATTCTAAAATGCATAGATTGAATTCCATCTGCTGTGTCAGAGGGCACACACCCTTCATGAGGAGGTATGCAGACAGTGACTGGTTGAGCTTCCGAGGGGCTAATGTGGGGAGATAGGGAAGTAGAGCAGGCACAGAACCATGAGAGGTAGCAGCAGGTGACTTTGGAGAGAGGTGACTTGGGGACAGTTAGGGTAGAGACTATTGCTTCATTTTTCTGTGAACCAGGAAAGACTAAAATGAAGTCGTTTGGGTTTTGCTTGCCCATGACCTCTAGAGTCCTCAGCGTAGGCACAGCTGTGGGTGAGAATTCCCTCTAGTTCTTGATTCTGATATGGCCAGACTTCGTGGTAAAATTGATAGGCTGAAAGCACAGAGGTCATCACACATGCTTTTCCTTAGACTTCCATAGGAAATTTCCTTTGGGCTTGCTTTTGTATTGCATGAAAGGATGCAGAGATGAATAATTCATGGCTCATTTCTTCCAGCTGTTTACAGTCTGGGCTTTAGTGGGAGAGACAGGCATGGACGACTGTGGATGCAATTCAAGATTTTAAATGGTATTTTTAAAATGCTGGTAGAATTTGGAAGAAGGAGAAGTTGAGATGACATGTGGCTTTTGTATTGAAGGATGAGCAGGAATTTGTACTGTGGAGGAGAGCAAAACACTCCAGGTAGAAACATTAACACATACCCAACTTAACGGGAAGACCAGGGGCTCTTGCTTTGACCTGAAGGTCTAGGTGCTTGGGCAAGATATGAGATTCTATCTTGAGCTTCAGTGAGGTATGTGGCACTGAGACACCCTGGAGCTCTATTAACAGAATCAGAAAATGTTTTGCTCTTGCAAACACCTTTCTACATTGTGGAATCAATTGATTTTATACTTTCCACCTCCTGGCTAGGCATTTGATGCTAAGTTCAGGGCTTGGCCAAGTAGGGTAGAGGAAAGTCCTTTCTTTTTCTTACAATAAACATGTGCTGGTCTCTCCTTATCAGTTTCTCTGCTGCTACCAATAAGATGTTCTAAGACTTAGCTTAGTTCTTACACCAATTACCTGAAGTTAGCACAGAACCAACATGTAGAGAGCTTGATTTTTGCAAGGGGCCCCACTTCCTGGTCCCATTGTGGCAGCATTTTCAGGAACTGTTACCTTGGCTGCTAATCAGGAGACTCCAATTTTGGTAAGTTACAACAATGGCATATAGAAATCTGGGGACACTATTTTTATGTCTACCAGTTGCTTATAAAAGATACAAATGAACATGAGCAATGGAGAATGTCCTTCTGTATGCTGTGAATATGTGTTACTTTTACTGGTCTATGAGTAAAGCTGTTTCCGCCAATGACTTAGCAGAGTAAAGCTAGGCAGGAAGTTCAAAGATACAGAGAGAGTAGGCAGAGTCAGGGAGATGCAATGTAGCCACCCAAGAAGCAAGATGTGAGGTAACAAGCCACGAGCCTCATGGTAAAATATAAACTATAGAAATGTGTTAATTTATAGTTAGAACCAGCCGGTAAAAAGCCTAAGACGTTGGCCCAACAACTGTAATTGATATTAAGCCTCAGAGTGATTATTTCATAAGTGGCTGCAGAAACTAGTGAGCGGGGACCCATGGGTGGAGAGAAACCAATTCAGGGAGACCAACAAGATGGAGAAAGTCTCCATTTACACATGAGCATAAGGCGAAGCTGGAAAGGGCCCTGAGTAGGGCAGCTGTCTTGTTTCTGCTTGGGGTGTGCTACTCTCCTGGAAGCATTTATCAACCCAGAACCCCGGACCCCTTGCTTGGGCTTTGGGGGAGGAGCTCTATTGTACAGGCTTCATTGGGTGTTAGTGATTGGCTCAACTGTTTTTCTCTATGGGGCTGAAAATTCCAACAGCCCTAGAGACGTAGTTGATTCCTTTGGCAACCAGGCCCTTTCCTGCTGCATGGGGTTTTTCAGCCCCTGGCATCTCATTAACTCACACTTCAGCAGGTCTGTTTGAAAGGGGCATCTTAGGAAAAGCAAACGATTCTTCTCTCACCCCCATCATGGGGAAGTTCTAGGGTCAAGAACTAGAAATGAAGACCAAATAAAGGTGACCGAATATTCTTTTTTTTATTATCTCATAATATCACTAAGGATAATTTGGAGTACATGGAACAATTTGCTGTGGCCCTTTTGAGGTATGGCCCTGGTTAAGGATGAAACCATTGGCCTCAGCATACAGTGGCTAATGACAGTGATGATGTCAATGACTGCTCATCTTGTTCAGTACTATCTGTCAGGAGCTGTGATAGATGCGTTATGGGTATGAGCTCATCTTAGCCACACCGTAATCCTACAGGGAAAGCAGGACAGCATCAGGGTATAGAGCTAGAGCCTCTGCCTCCTTCAGCCAGGCTGCCTGGGTTCACATTCCTGCTGTGTCTCTTTAGAGAGTGGCCTAGCCCATCCCAGTGCTCAGTGTTTCCATACCTAAGAGGGGGATCACCTCGGCTACCTTTGCTGTCGGCACTAACTTCTGGAGAGGGCATCTCAGGAGCTTAGTTGGGAAGCAAGTTGCCTTTGGCCTGCAGAGTTCAAGCTTTTCCAACTTGTTCTGTAGCCAGCTGGTTCCATCCCTTCTTCATTGTGAATGAATTCAAGAAATTCAACAGGTACAAGCAATCACCAGAAAGCTATTTGTTGTGATTGAAAAACACTCAAAGAAATGGAGTGCCTCATAGATGATTTAATATTTTAAAGGTGGTGCATGCGAATGAGTCAGCTCGGAGTATATGAGTGAGTTTACATTCCACATCAAGGTTTTACTTAAAGTTTACATTTTGTTTAAATTAGAAGTAAGATCAATGTAATATGGCTTAAACCTTTCTCAGAAATTTATGGCTTCTTTTAATAAACCCCATAAAAGACACTTTTAAACATATGCAGTGTTCTTAATGTAATGGTTCCATTCTCGAAATATATAGTATTTAGGTTGCATCTAAAATGCTGTAAAAGTATCACAAAGGCTGTAAAAATATTGTTAACGGGAAGAAATCTTTTAGGGGAATAAATATTTTCTTGGAAAGGGAAAAAGCTCTGAACCTTTTAGGCAGGGAATGGCTTAGTTTTGAAAAATAACAATTTGCCTTTTTTTAATGTCCTTTCTTTGGTTCCACTCTAGCCAATTATTAGATTAAAGCAAGCTGTCGCTACGCGCCCTAGAAACTCAGACAGATTTGATGTTGTACCCTAAGTTTGCGAGGACAAGTTCCATTTAAAGCTTTAATGAGGTCAAGGGAATAAAGAAGGAGGCTGGCTGAGGCTTTTGTGTTATTTTAGGACTGTATTTTAGAATTACGAGGTTTGAATAAAGCCGTGAAAAGAACATAGGGTTTAGGGTTCAGAGTTGCTGCGTGAGACACGGCGTGGTTATTAACTAGGTTTGTGACCTTGGTGAAAGAAATCACTCAAGTACTCTAAGGCTCAGTTTCTTGGTTCTGGACAATAGGGTGAAAATACCCATGGACACCGTATGATCTCACTTGCCGGATATAAAAGAGTTCTCTCAGAGGCTGAGGGTAGAATGGTAGTTACTAGAGGCCAAAGAGAAGGGGGACATAGGCAAAGGTTGGTCAATGGGTGTTAAATTATGGTGAAAAGGAGTGAGGAGCTCTGGGATGCTGTCACCAGCAGATGCCTGTGGATGATGACAATATCCAAAAAGCTGATCTTGAATAATCAACATAAAAATCATGACCAGTGTTCCAGGAATTAGGTATGTTTCACCTAATTTGAATATGATATAGTGTATAGCTGGGTCAGAACATACACAGTACCCCCACAAATATGCACAATTTGATGATATAGGTATCAGTTAAAATAAATTAAAAATACAGAATGTCTTAACTAGGGTTCTATCGCTGTGAAGGGACACCACTACCACGGCAACTCTTATAAAGGAAAACATTTAACTGAGGTGGCGGCTTACAGTTTCAGAGGTTCAGTCCATTATCATCATGGGAGGGAGCATGGTGGCTTGCAGGCAGGTATGGTTTTGGAGAAAGAGCTGCTACATGTTGATATGCAGGCAACAGGAAGTAGACTGAGTGTTACACTGAGAGAAACTTGAGCAAAGGATACCTCAAAACCCTCCACCACAGTGACACACTTCCTCCAAAAAAGCCATATCTCCTAATGATGCCACTTCATTTAGGTAGGGCGGAGAATTTTCTTTCAAACCATCACACAGAAGAAAAGAATCTTGGCTCTGTCCACTTTGCAAGGCTTTTATAGAGCATGCGAGAATGGTCAGGGAAGTTGTTCTGTGAGCCAGAAAGCGCACATGGACCTGTTTAGTTGACAAACTTTTGTTGAACACTTGCTATATGAAGACACGAAACATTAGTGATCCTGGATGACTTTGCTGAGGTCTTTCAGGTCAAGCTTGCTATCTCTCCCACTTCCTTTTGTCTTAACTGTGTTTTGGTTGAGCCACTTCTAAATTTTCTGCACTGATGTGTCCACTCTAATCTTAACGAGGAATGTTTCCACCATTCTCTGGTCATTAGTTACACACTCTATACTTTGGTCCCTGTATTAGTCAGGGTTTCTCTTTAGACTATTTTCCACAAAGTATAACTTAAGGCATGGGTAGTGTGATTAATAAATGGATTGATAAATGTGGTTAATGAATGCCACGTCATAGCTGGGAAGGAGCCTGAGTCCAAGCTCTGCATATTGCAGATGAGAAAACAGGTATTTCGTAGGAACATGTGGCAGCCAAACTCAGTGTGAGTTTGTCTCTTGAGAGGCAGGAATAGAAACTCCAACTACATATGCATATATCAGTAAAGTGAGAAGGTCTCTTGTGCCCACTGCACACTGGACTGTCCCACATTACCATAAAGCCTATCCTAGTCTTCATGAATAGACGGTCTTAAAGTGAGATTGATAATAATTGGGGGATTGTGGTAAAATATTAAAGCTTGACCAAGAAGAAAATTCTAGCTCATACAACCTTTCTTACATCCTATTAAGCATATCAATGTTTAGCGTGTGCTCTCAGATAAAGTATACCTTAGAAAGATTTATCAGTCTAATAGACTATAACATGTTTGATGCTGACAGCCATTAAGTCATCTAAACTAATTTCTCTGAGATGTAAACTTTTCTTTCTCTTGTTTTTGACACAAGGTCATAGGTAGCCTAGGCTGGCCCTGAACCTTCTCTCTAACTATATCTGGCTTCCAGCTCCAAATCTTCAAGTTTCTGCCTACCAAGTGCTGGGATTACAAGTATGCACTACCCACCTACCTCATTCTCTTCTTGCTAGCTTTGTAACATAGCTTTCAGTCGCAAATCTCAGCGCAGTTAACAAAGAGCCAAACAGAACCCCCAAAACATGGAGGGCAAACTAGCCCAAGATTAACTCCATTTTAAAGAGATGATGGTTTGAAGTCCTTGCAGGTCTCATGACCGAGTCTCACAATATGCAAAGAGCAGGGGAAGGGGAAAACAAGATTCCCAGACAAACAGGTTCTAACAGGGCTATTCTAAACTCTCTGCCTTGGTCTCTCCAGGGGCAACATGCTGGTATCATCTTAGTCCTTACTGTCTGACCCAGGCTTGAATCCCCACTTCCTTTTATCTGCAGCTCCTGTGAAGCTGTTTAACTAACTATCCTAACTATCCACACTGTAATCATCAAATGAAGGTAACAATGGATGCTTTGAGAATCAAAATTTCTAACATATAATGACCATTCGACAGTGCTAACACATTGTGTTTGCTCAGTATGTTATTTGTCATTATTTGTCTTCATAGAAACATGATTCACAAGTACCATGACGTACATGCATATATACACCATATATATACACATATACATATATAAATACATATTTGTCATATTTGTAATCAGGGTGTTTATTTTACAGTTTTGTTAACAATACATTTCCAGTCTTCAAGGGAACATTTTAAAATGCATTTTCTTCTTTTCTACTTCACTTAGCATGGCTATAATTTCCAAGCTAAAATCATTGACTAAGATCATCCATTTCCAGATGAGGAAGATCTTCGTCTTGTATGAAATCTCAATAATTTTCCTAAAGGGACTTTTTCCTCCTTTGTTCTGTGACAAGCTTATTCTGCATTGTTTTGGTTGTTTTTGTTTTGGTGAAAGAGACCCAACTCAGGATTTGTGCATGTTAAGTAAACGCTTTCCCACACTGAGCTACAGCCCCAGGTCTATCCTGGCACATTCTTCCTTTAGGATCTCTTGTTACGTTCTGTGCTATTTACATTTTCATTCCGAATCCTCTCTAAAACTGACACCCACTTCAGCTTCCTTGTCACTGAAGATGATTTTCTCAGGTCATGCCATCTTGAAGATCAGAAATGAAGTCTGTATCTAACAAGGTCTACCCTTCAATGGTAGACTCTTTCAACTCCACCTAACATGTTCAGGAAAGCTTGGGCTTCCGCATGTGATCTGTGAGTCATTCCTTGATGGTCCATTTACCACAGTTTCTCATCCTTCTTGTCTCTGCCTATATCAGTGGTTGCAGAAATCAATGGCACCTCACAGAGCAATTCATGTCTCCTGTCTGACTTTGAGTGCAATCAGTGATGTTGTTGCCTACCACAAACTACTTTATCACCAGCTCCACTGCTAGAACTCATGAAAACACTTCAAAGTTATTGCTTATACTGTGAAGATCAAGGCCTAATTAGATTCTTAATACTACACGTAGTCTTCTGAGCCCAGCTCTCAGAGTGTCTTGCACCCTCTCTCTAATGAAGCTCTTAAAGTAGTTCTGTTTAGTTATTTAAGATACCAAACCCACAGCTCTCTATTTAAAAAACTTAATCCTTTTAATATTGGTGGCTCCTTTCTATTAGAACTTGGGTTTGAGCCCAGGGACCTGGCTGGTATAGATTCACAGTGATTTATGTCAGAGTCTTCTTAGAAATCCCTCCCCTTTCACTTTGGCCTATTTTCCTTGAAGCAAACTTATTCAGTTCTACAACCTATTACATTAGACTCAAATAGTTCTTAAAATACCCACCTTCTATATATATACCTTTTGTGAGAATCTCCCAGCATTTTTTATTTGTTTATGCAAGCAGATATTTGTTTAGCAAGTACCCATTGCAAACTAAGACATGTCGGTGTGAGGGGTTAGCTAGTTGACAAGCATAGGCAATTCTGATAGTGGGAACAATAGATCCGAAGCCCAGAGTTGAAACAGGAAGTGCTCTCAAGAGTGAAGCAAGGTCATGCATACCTAAAATAACTGAGAAGAACACTTTGACATGAATGGGATAGAGTAGAATGAATAAAGACGGGGAATTGTGGAGGATGAGGCTGGAAAGGTAGGCCAAGGCCAGTTCAAGAAGAACTTTATGTATGAAGAAATTTAGATTTTGGGAGAGAGGGGGAGAAGAAAAAGAACATGAAGTTGGGTGAGTAGGGAGGTGGGGACGTTTTAGGAGGAGCTCCAGAGGGAAAGAATCTGATCAAAATACACTGTACATTTTTTTTAAGCCAATAAATACAAAAAGAGGAATTTTGGTGATCCTGACAATGTTGATAAAGCAATGCAATCTTTTAAACAGGAGGATTATATGTGTGCTATAGAAAAGGTTGTGGGGCAGTGCAGAAAGTGAACTGGTTCAAGTCACAAGAGGAAGTATGTTCAAACACACTCATTCACACAACTATGAGAACGGATGGCTACCACTGAGATTGTGATATATCAGTGAGCATGAGACGCCATGTTCCTCCTGGACTGCGGGGTAAATGGAGAAAGAGCCCAGAGTCTCAGGCCAGTGAAATAGATTTCTGATGTCTTTAACCTGAGAAAGAAGATAAAGAACATTTTTGGGGGGTGTGGAGAAATTGGGGTTTAGATTGACAGATAGGACAGATGTCAATAATGTATGCTTGGTGCAAACTTGAGGCTTAGGTGAATAGAACCGTTATGGTAAAGATACTTATTTGTTATGTCAGTTTCTAGGACGACCTCGGCTTAGATGCCTGTATATGTTTTTGGGGGAAGGAAACAATCACTGTATTAACTAATACTTATTAGTTGCTTTTAGTGTCAGGTGTCGTGTTAATTATTCCAGCACATGAAACTCTTTTGTCCATGTTGGTTCTCATAGCACCCATAAAGGCAAGATTTAAGTCAATTTGCATCACTGAAGAAAGAAGGCCAATGCAGTTGTGGTAAAGTCAGGCTAATCAGACCGTATAAATGAGGACCCAAAGGCAGACATATCTAAATTCAGAAGGAAATGTTCTCGTTACTCGAATGACACTTTTCTGGGTCAGGCATACTTCACTTTATATCCTGATTCTGTCATCCATTTATTATGTGACCTTGCTTAAGGGATCAGACCTCACCAGTCCCTTCTTTATTGTGTGTAAAATGGATTTAAGCATGTCTACCTATCTCACAGAGTGGATGACGCCCACATGGAAAATAGTGAATACACCACCTTGTACAATGGGGAATCTAGCTGGACATCTCCATCACAATATTTTCCTCTCTTTACTTAGTCCTCCAAGTTTAGATATTTGTTGTTCATTTAAATTGCTTTCTTTTGGAGCTCAGCTTTAGTACTTCACAATTGGTAGAAAGTGTTTTTGCTTTTAAGGTAAGTCAGATTTGTAGAAATGCAGCTAAATATTTTAAAAGCCTAATTGGATAGCTGTCTATAGAGCTGTCTGTAGAAGAGTATAAAAAATGAAATATGAGTGAAATATGATTCATACCTGTTTTTTTTGCTTGTTTATTTTCTTTTTTCTTTTTGTATTTGGTCTTCAGATTGGTCAAATAAGACAATTATGATTAAATAAATTCCTACTGAAATCTGTTTCCGCGAAGCTGGAGGATATGGAATGTGAAGACACAGACTCCAGACCACGAGGTGCATGCTTGTTCGTGTTTCTGAGGAGCTCCACAGCATATGAACAACCAGATCCATCACTGTCCCTGGAAATATACTTGAAATGAGACAGCTTAATAATTCAAGGAGCCTGGGCATTCATTTTATTGATGATTTTATTTCATTATGAGAAAAGTTTACTCAGTATAATACTTGTTGATCTTTTCTTCTGTAGTTAACAGTTCATGGTCTTTTTAAAGAAAAAGGTAACTCTTCCTTAGATATACATTGCTTCCTTAATATGTTAATGTTTCCTTTCAGTTGTTTATCATCCATTCTAGAAAATTTACAGCCCCTCATCAAATATTGTCTCTTCTCTCTGTGTGTGTTCTCTGCTGAGACTCCACTTAGAGATACACATCTAACTGTTCCCTTGTGTTTTCTTATTCAAACACACACACACACACAATCTTTGCATATCTTAATTCTATTTACTTATGTACTTGTTCAAGCAATTATCTGTTAACAAGATTTATGCTAACAGGAAATAAACATTTCTTATTTATCCACAATGCCACCATTTTCAGTATCCTTTGCTTCTTTATGAACATTCATATTTTCATGTGGTGTCATTTCCCCTCTTACATTTTCTTTTTAATTTTTTTTGTCATGAAGACTTTCTGGTCATGAATTCCTTGTCTTATTTGTTTTAAAAAAAACCCTCTTATTTTACCTTAACTTTTCCATCATTTGTAATTATAGCATCATCTTTATTTTCAATAGATGTTTTCACGGAGAGTAAGTTTTAAGTTGGTGGATTTCTCTGTCTCAACTCTTAAGGGTATTCTTTCATTGTCTCCTAACTTGCATTGTCACCCAAAACAGTCTGTTGTCATTGAAACTTTGCTCTATTGTCATTGATGCTTTGCTCTGGAACATGTTCCTGAACTGTTAGTCCATTTTTTCTTGCCTTCTTCTGAGACCTTATTTTCATTTATTGTTTTGAAACGTTTGTGTGCAGTTTGATATAAGGTTTTCTTCATATTTTTTGATAGTTCCTTTTATTTTTGAGAACATCATGCATATAATATGTTTTGCTCAAATCTAGTCCTAGCTCTTCCCCTCTACTTCTTCAATTTCTGTGTTTATGCTTTTTCTCAAATTAATAAAAATTTTGGCTGTTCTGTCTTCACGTTCTTTTTCTACTCCTTCTCTCTTTTATAAACTGTAATTTAACATGCACTTGGTCCCTTCCTTAAGTTGTCCCATGCTGATGTTGTCTCCTCTTCTTTTTCCTCCTCCTGTTCATCTTTCTCCTCTTTTTCCTCCTTCTCTTCCTTTTCTAATACAGCTCACATCTCTAAAAGTTTTATTTACATGCCTTTATACCTCCCATGTCTCTACTTAACTCCTTAAATGCATAGAATACAGTTATAAAGGATGTTTTAATTCCCCTTTTGCAGATTCAACATCTGTGTTAGTTATAGCTTGGTTTTGGTTGATTGGCTTCTCATTATAGGCAATATCTTCCTGTTCTGATGTGTGCAGCTTTATTGGATGTTATGCGTTGATAATGTGACTTGTTGGGTAGTGGTTGTTTTCATATTCTTATAGTTGCTGAACTTGCTGAGGCAAGGCCCATGTGAGTAGATACTCAGCACCCCATAATTCATGTGGTTACTAATCTGTCAGAAATCATCTGCTATGTTTCCAGTCCTGCACACAGCCTGGTGGTGTAATCTTGTATGATTTCTGTTGATTCTTTCACTTGGATCAGGTGGTTCCTTCACAGGCTACACTCTGGTTAGTACATGAAAAACAAGTTGTTTCCTCTATTGTTCTTTCTTTCATGCAGATCTCTTTTGTCTCATGAACTGGAGCCTCCTTCCTCTCCCCCATATTTTGTTGTGTCTTCTCATACCAGGGTGTTTGCTAGACTCTTCTTTTTTTTTTTCTTTTTTTTGGTTTTTCAAGACAGGGTTTCTCTGTAGTTTTGGAGCCTG
>LOJH01020769.1:0-20603 GCA_001685095.1 Ellobius talpinus | reverse complement strand
TTTTTCTGATTTAACCATATGGGTCTCAGGGACTGAATTTAGGACATTGGGCTTGGTAGCAAGTACCGTTATCCACTGCATAATCTCATTGGCCCTCTGTTGATTTTTTCAGTGCTGCTTTAATTGGCCTGGTAGGCTCAGCCCTTGTGGCTGAGTCCTTCATGAATGGGCAGGATGTCCCTTGCTTTACACAGCATTCCAGCATGGAAATTGCTTTTCTTAGATACCTCATGGGTTCTTGAGCCCATGCTGACTAATGAGGATGGCTAAGTGGCCCTGTCATACAATTGCACAGAGCCACTGTGCTAATAGAGCAATGAAGGCAAAATAAACGGAGCAGACTGTCAATCCTCCACTAGTCAATGGCAATGTGAGAAAACTCTAAACACTTCATTTGAGGAAAAGTACTCCAATTTTGTTAAATGAGCAATAAAAATTAAGATATCGATGCTATAAGTAGAATTATTAACCATTTATTCATCTAAAAATAAGTTTGTTTTAAAATGATTTTTTGAGGATGGGAGAGCTGGCTCAGTGGTCAAGAGTACATAGTTCTCTTCCAGAGTCTGGAGTTTGCTTCTCTGCTTCAACCACTTATAGCTCCAAATACAGAAGATCTGATGCCTTCTTCTGGCTCCTGTGGTCACGTGCACTCATAAGCACGTATCCTTACACTAACACTCACATACATATACATTCTTTAAAAAATGTTTTATGTACAAAATTGCCAAAATCTTGCCTTTCCACAAAGGCATCTTTACTTGATACTGTAGCATTTTTTGGTTGTTATTGCTGTATTTTCATTTTCTCCTAATACTTAGTTAGCACTCTTTGTGACAAACTTGCACTTCCCAAACACTTTGAACTCTATTACTGCAATGAGATGCTAATTTCTATGAATTATGAATAACAATTATATAATAGGTTTACCAAACACATTTTTCCCAGAACTTAGAATCCAATAGCTGAAGCCCAAGGGCTTCTTTTCTCTTTCCATTTTTCATGTTTATGTGGTGTTTATTTATGTGTTTGAATATGTGTGGGCATGCCTGTGTTCAGGTGTACATGAAGAGGCCTGAGATGAATGCAAGGAATCACTATGGACCATTCTTCCAACTTAATTTTCGAGGCAGGCAAATCCAGACCTGTCCCATATGACTAGTCTCACTAGCCAGTTTGTATGCCCACCCAATATATACATGGTTACATGGTTTGGGGGGATATGAACTCCCTCAGTCATGATTGTATGGCATGCACTTTAATCACCAAGTTATTTCTCAGTTCACATGGTTTCTTAAAACAACGAGTACTTATTCCTACCTTGGAGTGATGACGTGTCGAATGAAGAAAAGGCCCTTGGTAATTATCTCTTCATTGTTGCTTAGTCATTGTTTTTTGCAGTCACTTAATGAGAAAAATAGATGCACAAGGCAAAAACATGCAATGTCAATAGCTCCCACTGCATTTGCTTTTACTGTCCCAACATATGCCCTAAGTTTAAAGAGCAATAAAGGGCTGCTGCTTCCACAGCCATTAGCTCTGGTTGCTACTGCCAGTCATGCGTAGAGGTCAGAACTCTATCATTGCAACTTCACTTCTAGCTACTGTGCTCATTTATCAGTGGAGGCGAAATGAGCTGAGGAGACCGCCCAGACTCTAAATTTCAAATGTAGTGTAAGAAAACTCTCACCACTTCAGCAGATCAGAAGTGCACAATTTGTGATACACACATACGATTAAGAAAGTCATTCTAGGCAGCTGGAAAGACGAATCAGCAATTAAGAGTTGTTATTAGTTTTTCCGGAGGACTAGAGATGCATTCCCAGAGTATAGTTCCCAGCACATAATTAGGGTAGCTCACAACTGCTTGTAACTTCAGTTACAGGGGACCAGATGCCATTTTCTGGCATCTACAGGCACCTGCATATACCTATGCATCTTGATCATGTCAGAGTAGACCATGATTAAGCCAGCCAATGGAATTATTTCAGAAGAATGTTGCCTGATATATCTATAAAGTCAATAAGTAAGAGAAAAATAAAAGTTCATCATGTTTGAGTTTCTTTCTGGGTTCTGTCACGTTAACATAATTTTCCCCGAACTAAGCATATTTAGTTAGTAGGATAATTGTGGAAAAGTGAATTGGAAGCAGACATTTTTATCTTTTCATGTATTTTATTCTCTAGTTTCATTTTAGCTCAAACACATGTTGATTATATAGTTTGCATTTTGTAGATTATTATGAAAAGGAGTTTAATAGCACAATCTTGTAATATAGCAAGGGAGTTATAGTTTCCAAGTGTTTGGACATTTGATAAAATTGTTCTAATTAAATTTATATGTATTATGGTTCCTTAAATGAGCAGAATGGATACAATGAATATAAATTATGCGAAGGGGAATTTATTAGATTGATATGCACGATTTAACAACATTCTGAGTCCTTCAGAAGGGCTAATCTGGCATGAAGGATTCCTGGAAACCTCTTGGTCCTCAGTCCACTTAAAAGCCAAAGGATGTTCTGATGTCCATACAGGCCAGTTGCAGGAGTAACAACAGGATAGACGCACTTGCCAACCAAAGGCAAACACAGGCCAACAAAGGGCATTGCCTTTCTCTTTCTTGGGTCCAGAACCCTGCTAGGAAGGTGCCATGCGCTCTGGGAGAGGTCCTCCTTTCTCTGTTAATCATTCCTGGAAATGTGATAACAGTCTGCCCGGGGACAAGTTTTGAGTTGACTGACTTGACAATCAAGAATAAACATTACGCTTCAAGACTATGATGGGGAAACCCACAGAAACAGCCAACCAAAGCTAGTGGGAACTCACTGACTCAGGACTGACAGTGGCTGAACTTGCGTAGGACTGAACTAGGCCCGCTGAATGTGGCTGGACCAGTCTGTGGGGCCACTGGCAGTGGGACCAGAACTTATCCCTAGTGCATGAACTGGTTTTTGGTAGCCCATTCCCTATAGAAGGATACCTTGCTCAGCCTAGATACAGTGAGGAGAGACTTGGTCCTCTCTCTAAGAGATGTGAAAGACTTTGTTGACTTCCCAAAAGGGAGGCCTCAGCCTTTTGGAGGACTTATTGGGGGTGAGGTGGGGAGAAAGTGGGGGGAGTGAGAAGAGGGAAGTGATAAGAAACTGAGATTGGTATGTAAGATAAAAAAGATTGTTTTAAAAAATAAAATAAATTGAAACAAAAGAAGTTACAGACCGTGACTTTAAAAAAAATTTACATTAAAGAAGAATTGAGAAAACAACGTTCATGTGTATTTTTCCTACTGGCCATAGATTACAGCAGAGTATTCCTCACTGGACAGAAAGAATGGCAATGCAGTCCCTGGGACACTTGGTCTCTAGCTTAGACTCTGGATGGTGTCATGCCATGTCAGTCTTGTGTGTCTTGAGAGAAATGTTTGATTATTCAAATAACCAATTACTCACCAGGTCGAGTTAGGCTGTTCAGCATTAGTGCTGGTACACTTAGGATTTTGTTTCTGAAGTTTGGAAAAGCTGTCCTGAGTATTTTATCCACAATTAAGTTACGATCTTGTAACTAAATTTGCTTATGGCCCCATGTCCGACCCATTCACACTTCACCCCATAGTAAACTTGCCCATTCTCAGCACAAGAATTAATCTGTTATCACTAAAAACAAATGTTCGTGACTGTTGATTTATTTTACAGTGCTGCAATATGTCTGTGGTTTGCTTAGATAATAGCTTATTGTGTGTGATATTTAGTACTAATTGCCAACCTGACAGAATCTAGAATCAGCTGGAAAAGGAGCCTCTGGCCATGCCTGTGGGGGATTCTGTGGACCATGGTAATTGAGGCGGGGAGAACCCCCTGCACTGGCAGGGATCCTATACAGAATGGAGAAAGACAAGTGAGCAGTAAGTAGCCTGCACTCATGGCCCTCTGGGTGCTGGGTGTGACATCGCCCTCCGGGTGTGACGTGAACAGTTCCCACTGTCACTTTCCCACAGGGCAGTGCAGCAAAATGAATCCTTCCTTTCTTAAGTTGATTCCTTCAGGGTATTTTGTTACAATAATCAGAAAACAAACCATGACGCCACACAAAGAATTACAAGCAATCTCAAGATCTATTCCTGAACTTGTTCCTTTTGGCTTAGAGGGACTTAAAATGTGTTTCCTTGAATGCTTTTATTGCTTGAGAATGTTTTCTTTTTCCTTTTCCTCTTGGTTATTTGAAGGGGCTTGAGAAAGCAATACTTTAGGTATTGGAATATCTCTCACCACATAACTGTGTGATAGAATTCATTACAACTTTTATGATTTATTAAATGGAGTCACCCCTGAAGCAAATGCATTACTAAGTAGTTAAAAAATTCATGGCGTGTCCTTAACGCAGGGAGAATGCCTTGGAGGCACTCTTCCATGCCATAAATATGTGTTTAACAAAATTGCTTGAAATGAATCTCTTCATTTCTTCTTATTTAAGACTTAGATATATATATAGCATAAATAACAGAATACATTTCCCTTATAAGGTTGTGGCTTGTTGAATGCAAATAGCCATAGCTTTCTCTTTGTAAGTATATAATAAAACATGTTCTCCCTTTATTAAAAGTCCTCAGTGGGCTGTGATAGTTCAGAACATAGTGTATGGCCGGTAGTTAACACCCGCCTGGAGCTTACTCCAAATCCATGATTTACAGTATATGTACTGTGATGGTTCATCTTGGTTGTCAACATGATTGGATCTGGAAGCAATTAATAGACTCACCTTTGGGTGGGTCTGTGAAGGCATTTCCAGGAAAGATTGATGAGGTGAGAAAATTTTCCCCTGGAGTGAGCCCTGTGTTACTCTGCCAAGCCAGATATAAAGTCCAAGGGAAAACTAGTGTTGTCTGCCATCATTTCTTGCAGCTGAGTGAATCTGAGCCATTGTTGCTGCTACTTGTCATTTGATGCCATGGGAATCTAGTTTCTTTAGTTCTACACAGCGTGAAGAGAAGCAGCTTTCCAGGAAGCACCGAAGTCTTGAGTCTCAAGCTGGAACTGTTGAGACATCTAGCCTTGTGGGCAGAAAGGCTACTAGCTGGGTTTTTAGTTCACAGTACAGGCTATCATTAGTAGAACACCAGGTTGTACTGTGTAAGCCTGTCTAGTAAATTATCCTTAAACATATGTGCAAGATAACAGTTTCTTGAAATTTAAGGTGCCATAGACATTGGAAATCTTGGCTGATTTCTAACTGTGCATGTTTATGTTATAGGAAGGTATGCCACTGTGGTCAGTTAGATCAGTAGCAACAAGGAGAGTGTGGTACATTAAACTTGATTTTTGTCTCTCTGTAGCCTAAACAGATAGATGGATAGTATGGATGGACAGAGTCATCTGTCTATGTTATGCACACACACTTACAATGAATCAGACACACACAGCCCACAGAAGAATTAAATATTATATGAATATTAAGAAATGTTAAAATATATATATTTAAAAGAAAAAGGAGCATATGATTAACAAAGGAGATAAAATACTGTGTGTAGCATGAAAAAAGAAAAAGAACAAACATAGATTCATGTTTCTGAACACTCTAATCAGAAAGTGGGGATGACAGAAAGGATAAAAACTAGAGCTTGTGATGTCACTATGGGAAATGGGATTCACTTTGAACTGGAAGATACAAAAAAGGACCTGGTTCAGATTTATGTCAAGTAAAAGAGAGATGCAGCTTCTAAATTCAAATCAGCACGAGTATGCTCTATTTCTTGCTTGCATGTATTTATATTGTGCATATGCATATTTGCAGGTGTGTGGGTGCTCTTGTGTGAAGGTGTGCATGCATGTGTGTATAAGCATGTGGAGATGACAGGTAAACGTGTGTGTCTTCCTGGAGCTCTTGGATTACTGAGAGTCCACCAAACTTGCCTATCTTTCACTTTTATGCACTGAGCTGTTTATTACCCCAGTCCTTCAAAATACACTGCGATGCAGGAGTACAGCCAGTTAGAAAGATTACTCTCTTCATAAAAATGCATTCAGTATGTAAGGAAATTATTATCATCTTGAACGTACCCAACTATAGAGCTGTTAGATTCCATAGCACTGGGAGTTCATCAGGCCCACCCCTCTGACTCTTAAATATTTCTAACTGTTCTCCACAAGGTTCCCTGAGTATTAAAGGGATGGAATTAATGGTGCCCTCCCATTTAGGACTGGGTGTTCTGAAAGTTTCTCACTCTCTTTATATTGTTTAGTTGTAGATTTCTTTATTAGTTCCCATCCACTTCACGGGGAGGCTTCTCTGATGAAGGCTGGGTGAGGCACTGATTAATGGGTATAACAGAACGTCAATAGGAGTGATTTTATTGCTATATTCCTTTACCAGAACAGTAGTAAACAATTTTCCCCTAGGTCTAGGGCCTTTATAGTCTCAATGCAATATAGTCCCAAGCAATGTTGAGATTGGGTTCCATCTCATGGATTGCATTGTTTACCAATCAGATATTAGTTGGTGACACCTACAAACTTTGTACCCCTGTTGCATTAGCACATCTTACAAGCGGGTCACCATTGTAGATTTTTTAGCTGAGTTGATTTTTACCTTTTTCTTTTGGTCACATACAGAGTACCTTCCAGTACCATGAATACTAGGCAGTAAAAGTGAAGTCTTTAGATAGGTTCTAGCTTGATTTGCCATATTTAATGAGTTCTGTAAGTCTTGTCTTTAGCAATAGAGTGTTACCATAAGTTTATAAAGAGCAATAGTCTAGGTTGTTTGATGGCTCCCATGAGGCTCTTTTGGCCAACAACTAGATTAGATGTAACTCAGTCTTATAACCAGAAGTTTCACATGGTGACAAGTGTTGTCTAGCTGGGACTCCATCTGCTTTGTTACTTAGCAATGTCATTTAGATCACCTTCATATATGTATGTACTTTAGGATGTTTCTACTGTATTAGGTTTCCACTAAGGGAAAGTGGACACAAGTCCACATCCCTAACCCAGAGGCTATTTTAAATTAGAAAATAAGTTTTCTCCAATGGAGTCTCACTGAGTATACAAACCAGTCCTAAGGCCATTCCCAGCCGTAGAGGGCCAACACAAAACAGACTCAATGGCATATTTAGAGGTTAATTGTCTCAGAGTTCTTTGCCATGGCTTTTTTTTCCCTCATAGGCAAGTAAGAAAATGCATGCACGTTATGGTTTCCAGTTTTGTCTTTTATCAGATTTATGTGCGCGAGAATGTGTGTGTCTCTGTGCTTTTATCAGATTTCTGTGTATGAGAATGCATGTGTCTCTGTACCTCTATGTGTTTCTTGAGATCTTTCTTAGGTCATTTTATATGGTTTGTATTTTTGTCCTATTATGTTTTGTTTGACTTTATTTTATCAAATTTAATTAATTATTATTATTTATTTATATGTTTGTTTATATCCTAAATAGAGAAAAATAAATGGTGCTGATTTGGTTGGGTAGGGAAGCAGGGAGGAACTGGGAGGAATTAGAAGAGGAAAACCACAGTCAGAATATANTGCATTTTTAATATCTATTTTTCAGTTAAAAATTTTTCATTAAGCAAAAATCTATCAGAACTGTTAAATAGAGATGGTTTAATAATTACAATTGAGATTTTGATAATCTTGCTGTAATTGATAAAACAAAAATAAACTAAGTAAGCAAAGTTGAAAATCTGAAAAAATATTGGAACCATTTCAAAAAATGTATTTGAGACACTAACTATAGTGTCAATATATTTTGAAGGGCAGGAATCCTTGGTAGAGTCTGCTCTGAACCCAGCAGAACTGGAGCAGCATCATAAGTGGCTATTTGGTAAACCTTGACGATCTGAAAGCTACACCATAAATTTCTAAGACCATTGGCAAAGAAGGTCTCATGAGAGATACTAGACAAAGCATTGATGTTAATTTGATTGAGTACACAAAATGCCAACATTTATGGAATTCTACTAACTGGTGCTTAGAAAAATAATCTCAAGCATTAATATCACAAAAGAAAATACATCATTCTAATTTGATTTAAAAACTGAAAAATAAACCCACAGAAATCAAATTCAATGCAATTACAACTAAATAAAGAGTAAATATCTGTTGGGAAATAATAAAAAAGATGTAGAGTCCTGGAGCTAGGCTTTGTTGTTATGCCTGCAGCTACACTGCTTTGCACTTGGGTAATTGAAACAGGAGAGTTGTGATTTCAAGGTCAGCCTGAAAACAGGAGAGGAGGACAAAATAAAGTAAGAATGTCTGGGATAATCATAAGGAATCATAGCATTTTCTATTTACCTAAGAATACATACATACATACATACACACACACACACACACACACTAAAATAAAAAAACAAAACAAAACAAAAAAAACCCCAGCAGCACGCAGGAGAAGCCCTTTTTGAGCTGTTGGTGAGGGTTGTCCAAGAATTTTTTATAACACCACAGCTTACTGCTATTGCCTTTGGTGCCCCTCAGAGATGGAAGGTAAGTCCCTATTGTTGAAGACATCATAACTGTTGGACAAATGACCCAGAAGATTCAAGTTGGATTCGACCTGAAAGCCTCTTCCTTGAGGAATAACTTTCTTGGTACTAGAAGGCTCAGTCTCTGTGTTCCCATATGGGCCCTGCTTACTTGATTTGTTCTCATTGTGTTCTCTTGATGTCTTCCATCCTCTCAGACTCCAGCAATATCCCTCCCCCTCTTCCATGGACATCCCCGAGCTATCAGGGGAGGAACCTGATGGACACCTGCAATCTAGACCCTCTCTCCACATGATGTCTGTCTATGGGTGTGTGTACCCACTTCTGTTTGCTGCTGGAGGAAGCCTCTCTGGGGATTAATGGATAAAGTGCCAATCTGTGAATAAAACAGAATATCATTAGGACTCATTTTATTTATTTAATTATTTATTTTAAGGTTCTACCCTCTGTCTCTGACTTTCCAGTCTTCAGTTTCTAGCCATCAAAGCAGTAACAGGTAAAATTTCCTTCTGGTGGAGTGGACCCTTAAATCAGACATCTGCTGCCACTCTCACACATTCTGTGCCAGCATTGCCCCAGCACATCTTGCAGAAAGGTCAGATTGTAGGTGGAAGGTTTTGTAGCAAGGTTGGTGTCCTTCTCTCCACCCCTCTCCACCTGATTATTCCTTCTCCTGTCCCCTCCTACTCTCCCTCAGTCTACCTGCAGGATTTATTCTATCTTCCCTTCCCCGGAAGATCCATGTATCTTCCCTAGATACCTCCTCTTTACCGAATCTCTCTGGGTCTGTGGGTTGTAACTTGATTATCATTAACTTAAGAAATGACAGCCACTTTTAGGTGAGAATATACCATATTTGTCTTTCTGGGTCTGGGTTATGTCACTCATGATTTTTTTCTAGTTTCATCTGTTTCCTTTCAAATTTCAAGATGTCATTTTTTTTAACTGTGGAGTAATGTTCCATTGTTTACATGTTCCATATTTTCTTTATCTATCTTTGGTTGGGGGACTTGTAGATTGTTTCCAGTTTCTTACTATTATGAATAAAGCTACTATGAACATAGTTAAGAAAAGGCCTTTGTGGTAGGATGGAGCATCCTTTGGGCATATGCACAAGAGTGGTATTGATGGATTTTATGGTAGACCTATTCCCAGTTTTCTGAGGAACAGCCGTATTGATTTCTATAATACCTGTACAAGGTTGCACTCACTCCAGCAGTGGAGGAGCATTCCCCTTGCTTCACATCCTTACGAGCATGAGCTTTCATTTCTTAACTATTTTAACAGGTATAAGATAGAATCTCAATGTAGTTTTGATTTGCATTTCTCTGATGGCTAAGGATGTTGAATATTCTTTAAGTGTTTCTCAACCGTGTTAGATTCCTCTGTTGAGAATTCTGTTTAATTCTCTACCCAGTTTTAACATTGTATTATTTTTTAAATATTGAGTTTATTGAGTTCTTTATATGTTTTACATATTAGACTTTTATTGGATGTAAAGTAGGTGAAAATATTTTTCCTTTCTGCAGGCTGTCTCTGTCCAATTGACTGTGTTGTTTACCTTACAGAAGCTTTTAAGTTTCATGAGGTCCCATTTGTCAATTGCTGATCTTTAGTGCCTGTGCTGTTAGAGAATTGTTCAGGGAATAGCCTTCTGCACAAGTGCTTTCAAGGTTTTCCCCACTTTTTCTTCTGTCAGGTTCAGTGTGTCTGGTTTTATGCTGAGGTCTTTGATCCACTTGGAGTTGAGTTTTGTTCAGAAGATAACTAAGGATCTATTTGCATTCTTCTACATTCTTCTACATGTCATCCAGTTTTAACAGCACCATTGTTGCAGATGCTGTCTTTTTATTTTAGTGTGTATTTCTGGATTCATTATCAAAAATCAGGTGTTCATAAGTGTGTGGATTTATACCTGGGCACTCAATTTGATTCTATCAATCAACACATCTGTTTTTATGGCAATACAATGCCATTTTTACTATGGTAGCTCTGAAGTTCAACTTGAAATTAGGGAAAGTAATACCTTCATCAGTTCTTTTGCTGTTCAGGATTATTTGGACTATGCTTGCTGTTTTGTTTTGGTTTTCATATGAAGTTAAAATTTTTCTTTTCAAGTTCCGTAAATAATTGTGTTGGCATTTTAATTGGGATTACCTAAAAATTATAAATTGATCTTATATGATGGCCATGTTTACTATGTTAATTCTACTAATCCATGTTCATGGGAGATCTTCCCATATTTAGACATCTTCTATTTGTTTTACTTCAAAGACTTGAAGATTTTATCATACAAGTCTTTTATTTTCTTGGTTAGAGTCATGTCAAGACATTTTTATATAATTTGAGGCTGTTGTGAAGGGTGTTGCTTCTATGATATTTTTCTCAGTCAAGCTGGGATTCTTCTTTTTCCTGTATTCTTATGAATTTTATGTTTAGTATTTTACTAGTGTCCCAGATTTCCTTGGTGGTTTGTGTCAAGCACTTTTTAGATATAACATTCTCTTTGCTCAGTGTATGTATTTCTTCTATCGTATCTTCCACACCTGAGATATTCTCTTCCATCTCTTGATTTTGTTCGTGAAGCTTGCCTCTGTAGCTCCTGTTTGCATTCCTACATTTTTCATTTCCAGGATTCCCTTAGTTTGTGTTTTCTTTATTGCAATTATGTCCATTCTCAGATCTTGAACAGTTTTCTTTCTTTCCTTTAATTGTTTGTGTTTTCCTGGAGCTTTAAAAAAAACTTTTATTTATTCATCTTTAAGGATCTCTATTATCTTCTTGTAGCTGGTTTTAAGGTCTTCTGCTTGTATTTCAACAATGTTTAAATATTCAAGACCTACTGCAGTAGGATAGCTAGACTCTGGTGGGGACGTATTGCACTGTCTGTTACTGATTGTGTTCTTATGCTGGCATCTAGGTATCTGTGTTTGAGGAGAATATGGGTCCAGGTTCTGATTTCTAGGTTTGTCTTGGTTGAGTGTGAGTTTTGTTCCTTGGCTTCTGTTTCCTCTTTGAATTTTCAGAGAGCATGATGGCTGAATATTGTCTGTTTTTCTGGACTTCTCCGCTGGTGTGTTCATGGGGGAATACTTGCTGGTTTTGGAGGCTAGGGGGAAAGGAGGCATGGTGATGATAGTCTTAGGGATCTACAGTAGGCATGCGCAGGGGCCAGGAGGAAAGCTACCCATAGTTTTCTTTTGTAAAATGCTAGAGGGGACCCTGAGAATTTTGTCTGGTGTAATAGAGTGGAGAAGGTCCATGGGCAGCTACTTGGTCTCCTGGCTAGTGTGGCTTGTGGTTGAGCAGGGCGTGTCTGCCAAGGTTGAGGAATGGGACACAGTGATGAGGTTGGAAGGGAAGGGCAGTGGGTGATGCTCTGTGGGAGCCACAGACCCTGGGAATTGGGTCTGGGACAACAGAGAGTGGGAAAGGTCTTCAGGCAGCCTGCCTGGTCTGCATGCAGTTAAACTTTAACTTTTCATAAACAATTTACATATTGGCTGTAAGAAGTTGGAAGGGAAACTGGAAGAGTTACTGAGGTTGTGGAAAGGTGGATGCTGTGCTTTATTGCATTTGAAGAGTTTGCTTGATGGTTCTATCAAGACAGTACAACTAAGGTCACTCAGTGACTCAAACAGTAAAGCCAATTGCCCCTGAGTCTGATGACCTGAGTTATTTCCATGGAATACACAAGGTGAAGGTCAGGACTGACTCCAGCAAGCTGTTCTCTGACCTCCACACACAAAATATGGCAATACATTCTTACACATATGCAGCACACACACTCACGCACACACAGCCCCATATACTCACAGACTCCTTCTCACATATACACAAACCAAACACACACACACACATACACACACACACACCTCACACACTTTTGGCAGGATTGTACAATGATGTTGACACCTAGAAAACTGTGAGAATTTCCTTGCAAGTCAAATAATTTCTTACCACATTGTCCAGCATTTCTATCCTTAAGTATTTTTTCCACCTCATAAAGTAAATGCACATACAAAGACTTGTACAAGCATACACACTCAATGATACTTGTGAGAACTTCAAACTAAAAAGCAGGCCAAACAACCTAGTACATCATTTTGTGGTACACTCCTTTGAACAATGTAAGATTCCTTGGAGTTGATACTTGAAGTGGGGCTGGAGAGATGGCTTATTGGTTAAAAGCATGTAGTGTTCTTGCTCTTGCAGACGACCTGGGTTTTATTTTCAGAACCCACACTGTCAGGAGGCTGGGCTCACAACTGCTTAAAACTCCAACTCTGAGGGATCCCCCAATGCCCTCTTCTTGCTTCTGAGTACTCATGTGCATATAAACACACATGTACATATGATTTAAAATAAAGTAAATCTTTAATAAAGCAATGTGGATGGACTCAAGCATAATGCAGAGTGTAAGAAGTCACACTCAATGGGTGCCTTTGCTTAATGAGTTAATATATGCTGAATGTCATTTTTAATGGAAAGGTATAGAGACCATTGGAGAAAAACCAGTGTTTGCTTGAGGCTACATGTTAAAGTGATTGTAAATTAATGTCAGACATTATTTGCCATGATGGAATGTTTGTCAGTTGGTTGTAATGCTAAACATCTAGCTTAATTGTTAAGGCATGCAGGAAGGCTGGTTTCTGTCACCAGCACAGTGTAGAGCAGGAGCGGTGGCACACAACTATGTCAGGACTTGGGACCTAGACGCAGAAGGATCAGAGGTCCAAGGTCATCTTCTGTGACTTGGGTAGTTTGAGACCAATCTTGCATACTTGAAATCTTGCTTAAAGTTAAATAAATAAACACATAAACTGATAGGGAGATAGATACTTGACTTTGTGGTTGCTTGGCCAGCAATGTGTTCACTCAAGTTTCTCAAAGTCTACAATCAGTAGATCACTCTTTATGATATATAAATTATTACTCTAAAGATGCCATTGAAATTTCAAAAGGCTTCTTTTAGGATTTGTGCAAATAGATGATTTGAGTTCAAGAAAATAAGTCATATAGCCAGAATTATTTTGCCTGCTGCCAAACTGCATGCCTATCTCAAGGGTTTCCATCACAATCAGAGCCTGGATCATCATTCCTCTTTGCCAGGACTGGAGAGTCTTGGAAGCCTCCCAGCCAGCTGAAGATAGTGGGGAGATGGAAGCAGAGATAAATGTGGCAGAGCAGCCTGGGGTACCTGTGGGTGCTAACCCCATCCAGGTACAAATGGTAGAGTTTGAGGACCGTACCAAGGGCTGACAACCCCTGACAGAACCACCATTGCAAGCACAATGTGTGTGTGTGTGTATGCGTGTGCGTGCGCGTGTGTGCGTGCCCTGCGCGTGCACCTTATGACCCCACCAGTTGCCCTGTTCTAACTGGTGAGTTTGAGAAGGTGTGTGGCAATGGCAGGCCTCTAGATTTCTCCTGCCACTTCTTTGCTACAAAGTGCACCCTAGAGGGCACCAAGACGGGCCACAAGCTCCACATGCGCTACGTTGGGCTACGCAAATATATCCCCCCTGCTTGTTTCTAAGCTGACAGAGTTCCCCTAGTGCATTCGTGACTGACTCAAGCACCTCCTGGTCACCTTGTACGAGAAAGATGAGGGCAACAGCCTCCTCAATGAGAAACAGAAGCTACCTGTTTCTTATTTTCATAATCTATGAAAATAAGAGGCATCTGTAGTCCAGAGACGTCTATCCTGTGAAACTTCTGGCCCGAGAAGAATTACAACACAAACATCTTCTCGTGCACTGGCACTTTTGCCAGTTGGACCAGCACCCCATTGATCGGCACCTGTCCCGCCCTGAGCTGACCCCACTGCATGCTCTCCTCATCCCCATGGAACACTGTACCACAGGCTTCTTCGAAACCTATGACCTCCAAAACAACGAGTTCATTGCCCGGGATGAATAGGCCAGCTAGAGGGAATCAAGGAGCAGGACACCGACAATGATTTGCTGATCTAAGTTCACTCTTTCTGCAGTCATAGCTTTTCAGTCTCTGATGTTCTTTCCATCTCCCCCTCCTTGTTTAAAATGTTTAGATGGTTGGCTGTTCAGCCTGGGGATAAGGTGCTAATGGAAATTAAACCGAACAAATTAGCAGTGCTTTAACAAAAAGAGGGGGTATAATCCAACTCATGGCATTTTCCGATTCAACTCCACTCTAATCTATGGCCCTTTCATGGCCCCCTCGTTGTCCCTTGTACCATCCAGTGTCTCACTGTCTGTGTTGGAGATGGGGGTGTGCAAACTTGCCTTACACAAGTATATTTATCTTTTATCTTTTATTTTTCCCCACTTGACTCTAACACATACCAAGTCAGAAATTGTGCTTATTTTATTTATGGCTGTGAGCTACCTGGGGTCTTCTCTTGGTGGTTTAGGGTTAAGCAAAGGGAAGCTAAAGACATAGATACAAAATTTGGGCAAAGGCTCTCTGAGAGACTTAAAGACTGATCAGTCAGAACCTGGATAGCAAGTCTTGGTAGCATAGGTCAATATCTGAGAGAATATTTCACAGCTCTTATAGAAATGTGCAGATTCCTAGCAACTGCTATGCCCAGAACTTGCTATCGTCTTCATATGCTTCAGACAGTTTCTTTCCATGTTTCATTCTGTATTCATATTTTGGCAAGCTACAGCCATGGGTGAACCACAACACCACTGGGATTCTCCTATTCAACCGCCCGTGGAATTTCAGATCTCTCCACAGGGACTTCAGGCACTGGGAGATGGTTTAAGGCAAGTAAGACTCAAGAGGAAGACAGGGAAAGTTGTAAAGTAGAGAGAGTGAAACTGCTCTGTTGGTTTGCTTTTTCACATTTGGAAGGCTGTCAAAGTTTCTAACATATCTGTCCCTCCACCCTCTTTAAATCTTCTACTCATGCAGAGAAACTTCATTCAAGGGAATGGTCAGATCTCACAGGCTGATCATTTGTTCACCTCCAAGCATTTCACAAAAAGCGTCTTCTTATTAATCATGCGAGGTCTCACAGTGACCTGAAGAGTTTGACAGATCTTCCACAAAGCAAAGTATTTACCTGGGAAACAAAAGACTAAAAAGTCATGATCATTTATTTATGTTAAACAGGTGAATTTAAAAAAATATATATTTTTCAGCTGGGTGTCATTTTTTAATAGAATATTATTAGAAATGTTAGCTAATTTTGCAAACAGGTAACATTCATTTCAGGCTATGATAAGTGTAGAAAACAATAATTATAGCAAGGCATGGTGTACACATTTGTGTTATCAGTACTTGGGAGGCTGAGGCAGGAGGACTGATAATTTGAATCTGAGGGTATGCTGGTCTACATAGCAAAACTGTTTTACACACACACACACAGAGTAAAAAAAATCAATGACAAAACAATCAAAAGTCATGTTAATAATGCTAATATCCAGTTTATGTGTTTCCTCAATATTGTGCTACACAATGTTCCAACACTCAATTGAAAGATAAGTTGTTTATCTTGCATGCCAGTTTCTAAACATGTTAAAATGTCTTCTGCTATTAGGTAGCAGTAATAACATTTCCCCTTTAAAAGATCAAGCCAATTTCCCTTTCATTTCACCTGTCAGTTATTAAAGTGTGTATATTAATGACAAACAGTATGCCCTGCCTCTTTCATTCTCTCTGGCATGGTCTTTCCAAACGTCTTTCTCTTCCATCTTTTTCCTTCTCCTCTGAAAATTTAATGCATTATTTCCTAGTGAGTTTGCTTTCAATTTCTATCTCTTATCTTTCATTGAAATGCTTTGTCTCTAAATATTTACATACTTCTCTTATCTATAAGCCTATAATGTTTATACTTGCTTCAAAATTATGATATGGTACAAATATTAAAATTCAGGAGTCCTGTGAAGGAATTTAGACAATAGTCTTCTGAGATAAGGTGTTTGCTAAAATAAATTAAAAATCACAATTTTCATGTTCACCATTGCATCAGCTTTCTAATATATAATTAGATTAATGTGGCCTTCACTTTGTAATTTTTTTGATTCATTTTGATTTAATTATATGTAAATTGTAAGACTCACATGTTTCATATATCAAAATATTCATTGAAGTGAAAATATACATGGAAAATTCTATTGTACTCCATTGTGAATAACAGCTACTCAAAATTCAAATAAGTTGGAAATTAAGAGAAAAGTGTATATTCTTACCATGGGCAAAGCACATGAATTTCATAGAGTTTCAGTAGTGTCTGGATAGAAAAAGGGGCTGTCTGAGGATGACCTTGGATTCTGTTGCCTCTGCCTCCTAAGTGTTTGGATTACATGCTTGAAACATTTTGCTAGGTTTATTCAGTCATGGGAAAAGACTCAAGGCTTTCTGTGCATTAGAGACATGTTCTACCAGGGAGGTCTTTCCCCAGCTCTGATTAAGCACTTCTATAGGCCAATCCTATTTCGTTGACTCAACAAGAAGAATATTTTGTGGCAACGTGGAAAAATCTCAAGGACTACAATGTCATTTTATGTTTATTATTGTTTTCTTTATTTGGAGAGCTGGGGTTCCAAGTGCTTGATAGGCAAGTGCTCTTCTATTGACATTCCCCCTTATGCTGTCCACTGAAGCGCTGAACACTCATCTTCAACAAGCTTTTTAGGGAGTTCCTGGTGTGAAGTTTCTGATAGCTATCTACACAGGCAGTTTCTTAGAAGAGTGATGTCTGCTTGATGGAAGCACTGAAGACAAATCCTGAGAATATAAAATATTCCTTGCACTGTAAATGGCTTGAGTTTGTAGTATATGGTTTACAGCCATTATTTCTTCGGTGGAGGGTCTGTTTTCTCCATCTTAACTCTGGCTTGCCTGTCTTACGTATGTATGTTGATTTTTGTTACCTTCACTATTTCGCTAGTATTATAATTAGCCATAGACAACACAGTATTTTAATGACTTTTTATAAATGTCAAAGCATACTTACCTGGGTACCTGCTTTGAACATCCTGTGTGGACAGAGCTTTGTTTTAAAAGGAAAAGTGACTGTGGCCTGTTGAGTCAAACCAGTAATAGCAATACCAGAGAGACTGAGATGGAAGAATCTTAAATTCTAGTACAGTCTTGGATATAGTGTGAGCCTTTGTGTCTAAAGAAAGAAATGGGGAGAAAAGAGAAAGTATGGGTATGAGTAGGAGAGAGAGCGAGGGAAAGGAAAAGAAGTGCCAGGCATGCTGACACATGTGTTTAATTCCAGCACTCAAGAGGCACAGGCAGAAAAAAGCTGTGAGGTTGAAGCTCAGCTGTTCTACACAGGGAGTTCAGGCCAGCCAGAGTTACATAGTAAGAGCCTGTCACTATCTGAAACTCCATTCTAACTGTGACTTTGTCATTCCTCATCCATATCACTCCCTTCATTTTGCCTATAACAAATACTCTACTTATTATCAAATTATATATATATGACTCATGAAACATACGTGTGTGTACATAATTTTAGTTTTTGGTTCTCAGTATGTTATGATAAAGTTATAACTGATAAACCTCTAGCTACTGGGATGTAGTCCCAATAGTGTTGTCCAATGCTGTGGCCATTCTCATGATGGCTAATTAGAAGCAAGACTATATTCAATAGCTGGATTTCAAAATTCTTAAAAACATCAATATTTGTTCAAGTGAAGTGAATTGAGGAAGTTCCAGCCCACCACAGGTTGTCCCTACACTGAGAATTCCCCCTGGGGTGCCCATATAGACACAGGTTTCTTTCTGCTTTCTGAAGTGCTGTGACTTCTACTTTCCACATAGTTACTGGTATACAGAAAAAGAAAAAAAAACTTCAAAGATTATTGTTAAAAGAATAAAAACAGTGAAAAACAACAATAAAAAATGTCTTCCCCCAGATAAATTTTCACTTCAAATTCCAAATCCAGTTACTAAAGGCTCAGAATTCTAGCTAAGGGAAGCTTGTGGTGATTGGTGATGATTTGGGAGGAGAGCGGTGATCCTACCAAGGACTAGTCACATGCAATTGACTATGTGTAGATATCTACTACCAGCATTGATAAAACTTTATTATAACATAGGGGAAAAGAAGATTGGATCATAATGTATTATTTATGTGGTTTTTAATAGCTTGGTAATTAAACAATAGATTTTCATATCCATGAAAACTAAATTGTCTGTAAACAATTGATGAAACAGATAGACCTTAGAATTCAAATAAATCACTCTAAAACCAGGTGTGTGTACTTGTGGGTATGATGGAATTTAAATTGGTCAGAATAGCTCACAATGAGTTTTGAAGTTCATCGTGCCTAAATTCTTGCAGTGTGATTTGTCCATTCTTGGAAGATATCCAGAGCAATGTGCTTGGAGTGACATCATCCTAATATCTTCATACTAGTGCAGTGGTGGGCACTTTGTTTCTTTTGTGATACTGGAGCAACTGGATTAAGGGATTTCCTTGGTACAAGAGACTAAGGCAGTTTTAAAGTATATTCAATATAGAGAACATCTGTGTGTTGTCCATCCTTATATATTTAATATATTGAATGAACTTTTTTTCTCAATCTTTGCTTTTGTTATTTAAGAGAATCAAGACGTCAAAATGTTGCTGGAGAGGAATGAGCTCTTTTTTTCTCCTATTACATGGCTATTCACTCAATGTAGACAGTTGAAGGTTGCTTCTAGTGTGTTGCTGGGAATTCAGTAGGCAGTTCCTCTTACACCAAGAACAATGAAAAAATTTGTGATTGTTAATATGTTTCTCTGTTAAAACTGTAATTTGGGCAAGTGAGTTGGCTCAGTAGGTAAAAAATTTTTTGCCATCAAACCTGATGACTAGATTTCAGTTACCAGAATCCCCATGGTGGAAGAAGGATACTGGATCCTGTAATTTGTCCTCTGATCTCCACATATGTGTCATGGCTCCAACGCACACACACACACAGTTGTGGGGAGAGGTAAAGAAAATAGGTGTTATTTGAAATGTTGTGATTTGCCTTAAAATATTAATGACATCTAAGATTCCAGCACCTGTAGTCTTCCTTTTGTGAGTTGTATTGCTGAGCATGCAGTATCCACGTGACAGCTTTTGTGACATGTCCACCAGCATTGTGCGGTGACATATTAGCACTCTAGCATTGGGTCATTCACAAGAGGTCACCTGAGGAAGCAGCAGATTTCTGTAGCATGGTCAGAGTATCAAGTAATCTCACCCTGATCTCTGTCCCTAAAGTTCCCTCTATAGAGCAGTGACTGGTCTTCTATTCTGTTGCCCTTGTAGTATAGAAAAAAAGGCACAAAGAGAAACACAAAAAACAAGAGATCAGGAAATGGGAGCTCTAAGTCAGTATAAGAGATGAACTTGAGTATATGAATGTCAGAGTAGCAAATGCTATGGTTTCCATGGTACTCAGACCCTAGAGTAAGTTATCTGTCTATCAAGGTATATATTGTACTGGTTTCAGTGAGAATAGCTCCCACAGGCTCGTGTATTTGAATACTTGGTCCATAGTTGGTTCAATTCTTTTGAGAAAGATTAGGAGTTGTGTTGGAGGAGTTGTGTCACTATGGTGGCAGTTTGAGATTTCCAAAGCCCATGGAAGATCCAATGTCTCTGCCTCCTGCTAATGGGTAATATGTAAGTCCTCAAACTATTGGTTTAACACCATGCCTGTAGGCCTGCCACTATGCTCCCCATCAGGATGATCAGGGACTCAACCTCTGAACCTATAAGCAAGCCCCTGATTTAAATGCATTTTTATACATAGCCATGGTTGTGGTGTCTCTTCATAGCAGTAGAAAAGTAACTAAAACATGTATAAATTTGATTTTTTTCTTTAAATTCTCTCTATTTTTGAAAGTCGTCTACAATATTTTATTATTACTTTTGTGATCAGAACAATATATTCAAATAAAACAAAGATATCTGAATTAGAAACCGCCTGTATTCACTAAACTAAATGTTGAAAGTTTACACCATGATTCTGCAAACATGGCCACATCTGTTGCACGATGAATGAAGTGCTGATTGGACATCAAGAATGCAGTTACCAGATCCACTGTGTGTAGGCAGTTCCAAGACAGCTTAGGGTCTTGTAGTGATGAGGCAAGCAGGCCTGCTTTTTGTCCAGCCCAGCTCCCACACGGCTAGCTTATACCCCAA
>LOJH01020768.1:1534-20603 GCA_001685095.1 Ellobius talpinus | reverse complement strand
TGTGTGTGTGTGCTGATATGTGTGTTGATGTGTGTTCTAATGTGTGTGTTGATATGTGTGCTGATAGGTGTGTGTGTGTGCTGATGTATGTATATGCTGATGTATGTGTGTGCTGGTGTGTGTGTGTGTGTGTGGTGTGTGCATATGGAGGGAAGACATCAACATAAGTTGTCTTCCTCCATTGCTTTCTATAGTTTGATTGAGTCTGTCCCTGAACCTGGAGCTTGCCAAATGGCTAGACTGGCCATTGAGCTCCTGGGATCCACCTGTCCCCTTTCCTACCCAGTGCTGGGGCTGAAGGTGTAGATCACTATGCCTAGCTTTTTGTTTTTAATGTAGGTGGTGAGGATCTGAACTCGGGTCCTCATGACCATACAACAAACACTTTACCCAGTGAGACACCTCCCCAACCTTTGTCCTCCTCTGATTACCTTTTATCCTGTACCAGGGCCTGGAACAAATTCCTCAGCATGACAGAATTAAGAAACAGTGCATAAGAGCCAGCAAGCTGGTTCAGAGGGTGGAGGCATTTGCTGCAAAGCCTGATGATTTGAGTTCAATCCTTGGGACATCCTTGTAGGAGAAGAAAAACAACTACTGAAAATTATCCTCTGTCCCCCACCCAAATTTGGTGTTTTTTATACTCAAATAAGTAAGTGAATAAGTGTATTTTTAAAAAGACAGAAACAGCTCTTCAACTAGTAGAAGTTACGGTGGTGACAGCAAGGTCTCCTGCCATGCAGATGCGGTTGGCCCATAGCTGTTACCTGTTTCAGCAGTGACAGCTTTCCAGCTGTGCATCTCGCCATGAACCATCTTCTTCCGGATTAAGACCAAACCCCACCGTTAGATGTTCCTCACCCTCCTCTGCCACAGTCAACCACAGACTGACTGCACCCCCAGGCTTCACCGGTACTATGAGATGGAAATGGTTCACAGGGGAGCCCTGGGTCCCGAGGTCTCCTACAGGTCACCCCAAAGCTGTGCCTCATCTGAAAAGTGCCTTTGATGAGGCAGCACCCCACCAAGCCATACACACATCCTTCCCGTCCCCAGCTGGCCTTGCAGTCAGTTTCCCTCACAGCTATCCCTCTCAGGCTCAGCTTCCAGTCACTCCGTCATAACCAACTGCTACAAACCTGAGGCTTAATAGAAAGTTTAAGTCTGAGGTGTGGGTGAGGTGTGGGTTGTAGCGTCCATACTAGTACATGTACTACACCTGGAGGAGATTTAAACACACAAAGACACAGAGACAGAGACATGGGGACACGGGTCATCCTTGAAACTTGGATGCCCCCTTTAGTCTGTTCCAGGGCAGCTTATATAGGGATCCTTAACTGATAGCCACGCCCCCAGCCAAACCCACCAGAAACCACTCCCCTGCCATCAGAAACTCCTGAGGGTCTCATGCTCAGAGCAGCTGTAAACACAGGAAAACAAGTTGTTTTGCTCTGAGCAGCTGCAAGCATAGAAAACAAATTGTTTACAAGAAATTCAGGATCTGAGGGTCCGCAGCTCCAACAGTGGGGAACATGAGAGCTTCTGCAGGTATGAAGGAGGGACGTCCTCACACCTCGCAGCTCCTGGCTTGCTAACCAGCCTCTAGACACCCCTTGATTTGCTGACATGCCACCCCTGTTCTTGCCTCCAGGTCCACCCAGCTTCATTCCTTCGAAGCTACATGCCTGAGCCCACGCTCCTCCCTTTACAAGCGCACCAGCTCGTTTATGGTTCATCCTTAATCTTAGCTTCAGATCCTTACTAACTGTATCTGCAAAGGCTCTATTTCTGCCATGCAGCATCAGATGACCGTGGATCTGAGAGAGCACCACCCTAAGACACCAAACCAACTGCCTGCCACCCAGGCTGATCAAGAGCAGGCTCAAGTCTCCTGTTTTCCCTTTGACCATACCAAGAGGCATTTGGGAGCAAGACACCGCAGCTGGCAGCTGTGTGCCTGGGAACTGTAGGTGCAGGGTGCCTCTCATTAAGCTGTTCTACATTTTTATCAAAAAAAAGAAAGAAAGAAAGTGTCAGTGACCTCGTGGACAAGAGAGCAGGCAAGATGCTGAGCACAGGGAAGTATGGGTTTAGATGCCAGCTGTTTGCAGTCATTGTTTAGGGAGGCCAGATGCCCAGCATCTAGGGCTGTTGGGGATTCAGTTGAAGTTGGGTCCAGATGCATCCTTACTGCTGGGAAGGAAGCCATGGTCCCTTGGGAAGCAGAAACTGGGTTGAACATAAGCTACTGAGAATAGGGCAGCATGCCAGCTGAGACCCTGCACAGCTGAGAGCTTCTTCTGAGAGTAGGGACACTGATACCACATCAGGTGTGACAGTCCGCCTGGCATTTGGTCACTGCAACAGCTTTGCCATGAAGCCAATCTTGTTCCCCTTGTCTGAAATTGTAATATTAAGGCATAGAGAGAGGCCAATATGGTCCAGTGGTTGAGCCCACCTGCTGCCAAGCCTGAGGGTCTGAATTTAATCCCCTCAGGCTACCACTATGGAAGGACAGAACCAACTCCTACCGTTGGTCAATTGACTTCACACACATGCCATGGTATGTACGCACCCTTGCACATGCACACGCATGTACATATGAATACATACATATACTACACATACATACATGTACAGACACATATACATACAAACATACACATTCACACATATACAAATACACACACATACATATATACATACGTATACACATGCACACACAAATAAACACACATATACAGACAACAGACACATACATACACACATGCACACACACACATATGGTGTGGGAAGTCCTTCTGTCTATGTGTTGCTTTTATTGGTTAATAATGAAGTTACTTTTGGTCAATGGCTTAACAGAGTAAAGCCACGCTGAAAGAGACAGATAAAAAGAGTAGGTGGAGGCAGAGAGAAGCCATGAAGTCACCCACAGGACACAGATGCCTCCACCAGAGCCCCTCGGAACCTTGCCAGTTAGTCACAGCCACATGGCAATACACAAATTAATAGAAATGGGTCAACTTAAGATAGAAGAGTTAGCCAGAAATACGCTTAAGCTATTGGACAAACAGTATTGCAAATAATATAGTTTCTTTGTGTTTATTGTGGGACCTGGTGGGACAGACACCTCCACCAACATGCATGCATACAAACATACATACATAATACATACATATACAGACACATGCACATATCTATAGACACATGCACGCACACACAGCACAAAGGAACAATGGCCAATGTGAAAAAGGGAAGAGCATGCACATTCAGGAGAGTGAAGGAAGAGATGTGGACAGAGCTGCCGTGCCAAACACAGCAGAGTGGAGTCAGTGGGGCAGCAACACACGGTACCATGAATCACACATGTAGGGTCCAGGAGACAAGGTGGTTTTCAGAATCTCCTGGTAGCTTTAGTGACTTCTCAGTCCCAGTTTCCAAAAGATCCATCTGGGCAAACTCCTTTCTCCCTCTGCCTGGTTGTGTAGCTGTGGGGTCCCCATGCTTCAGAGTGGTCTTAATGATAAACTCTAATTATGAGGCTGGAATCAATCTTACTCCAACTCATTAATGTGAACTAACACACTCTCCTGTAATGTTATGAAGATAAACTAGTGTAAATACATGAGATATTATGTATATACGTGTGTGCATATGTATGCACTAGAACAGTGGATTACTATGTAGCCCTGGTTGGTCTGGAACTACTATATGGACCATGCTGGCCTGAAACTTACAGATCCTGCCTCTGCCTCATGAGTACTGGGATTAAAAGCCAGTATGTGTCATCTTTAAAACCAGTATGCATATTTAAATCATTATTAGATACAAATAAGGCTTCTTTGTATTACATGCCATATTAATCATTATTCTCACTTCTGTCTCTGGTGAGTCTAAAGATACCAATCCTCGGCAGGATCACTTGATAGACACAAATAAGACCTCTTGAATATACTCTAAGACTGGTGTTCAACCATCCATAGCCCCTGATCACCACTCAGGCCTCTGGCTCTTCTATACCCTTCCCTCAATAGAAACTAGGAAAATTGCATGTCTTCCTTATTGCTATCTCAGATTTGTTGGCAAGATGGATTTAGTCAACCTAAACACAAAAGTGAGACTCATCTCTGTTGTGCAAGGAAGTATTTGAGGTATGAGCCTGGAGAAGAGGGCCACTGGATCTGCTGTGGATGAAGCTGCAGATCAGCGGTTGAGCAAAGGATGGTGGTAGTTATGTTTTAGGAATGATTAGCTGACAGCTGGTGATGTAGCTCAGAGATTGGGTTGGAACTCCCTAGCATGCATGAGCCTTAGGTTCATGCTCAGGTACCATGGGAGGAAATAATCAGCAGAAAGTGTAAGATAGATAACTTTCTCCTTTAAAAATCATGAGACTTCCAATTGACACCGTCAGAACATGATTAGTATGTACCTCTTTTCTATGAGAAAAGAGGAAAACCCTTCACAGAGAAAGAAGCATCTGTGATCACAAGATCTCAGCAGACTATGAAGTGGAAGCCCTTCTAATGGCATCCTCTTTCCTTCACTCTGTCTAAGACAAAATCCCAGAGGCCAGGCATTGTTTTTTTAAAGATCTGAGCCTCCTCCTCTGCTAGTCTTGGCTTTTGAGTTGGCCTTTCCTTCCCCACAAAGTTTACCTAAAATTTTTTTCTTGCTAGTTTTCATTCTCTGTTGCACACGAAAAGGTGCCTCTGGTTTGACCGACCACATTTGGGGATGGCACAGGAGATCCTAAGGGTTTTCAAACAGTCACAGCTTTCTCCTGCCTTCCCTACCTTCTGTTTGAAAAGACATGTTTACCAGCTGGATTTTAGTTCTGCTCTACAAAGACTGGTGAATGTTTCCATTAAAACAGAATTCCTGGCACTTACTTATTGCAGCTTGCAATCACAGGCTAGAACAGTTGGAAAGGCTCCTTATGTAAAGTTAATGGGAGGTCAGTAATTTTTGCCATCTAGGGAATGTTGAGGATAAGGTTCCCATGACCTCATTACCTCAAAATATATCTTCAAATATTGACTCTATTTGTCTTGTTCCATGTAAGTCATTATTCAGTTAGGGGGTCAAGTTCAGGGGAAAGCACATGTCATGCATGAATTAGATTCTGGGTACAAGCACAACTACTGTGCCCCCAAGTCCAGTGGAGTATGCAAAATGTAAGGCCCTCCCCTCTTCTGAAACCCACAGCAGCCTCCTCACCTGACCTTACCTGCCATTTAGTAGCCAACACATCTGACCAGCCTGTCTTGCTGTTCTAGAACATGAACCAAAACAAAATTTCTTCCCCTTAAACTGATTCTCCTGGGTATTTTGTCACAGCAATAAACCAACTAACACAAACACCCTTAGTAAATTTCTCTAAAACATCCTCAATAGTTGGATAAATTCTAAGGAATGGAATTTTGCAGTCAAACAGATGTCAGTTTACCATTTTTAATAGGAATTGTCAAGTTCTCCTCCAGAAGGATTGTGTCTTTTAATGAAGTTTCAATATTTATTAAAAAAATATTCTCATTAAAGTATTCATTGCATATGGCACTAGCACAGGCACTGTCTTGGTTCACAGCAAGGGGAGAGATATAAAGTCTGTCTTCCCAGAACTGAGTTCCAGGGTTGGTAAGGCAAGGAACAGTGTGGAAATTTAATGAATAGATGCTTTCAGGCAATATAATTCAATGAAGAGAATAAAGAGAGAAGCTGGTGGGATGCGACTTCAGAGCTTATCATTGGTGATGGTCCCTTGTCTAGAAACTGACTAATGTAGAAGGATGCTGTCTGAGCAGAAAGCTNGAGATAAGCAAGAACCAGATGGCAGGGAACTTGGGTTATTCAAATAAACAGCTAAGATTAGGCCATGCACATTCATGGAAGGAAAGAATGGAAGATGTAGATCAAGCCAGATGACATCTTTACTACACAATGGTTGTGTCCAGCCCTTAATAAGCAGTGTTGTGAGCATAGGGTTTCCTACTTGCCCTGTCTGTTTATGCCATCGTGACAGAGGAAGACATCACCACCTCCGTTTGCACATTGAGAAACTAGGGTCAGAGCCAGGACTCATGGTTTGTATGTAGCAGAGCCTGGCTTTAAATTCACATGGTACTTAAGTTCATATCTTTCCTACCAGGAGCCAAGTAACTACTGCCCCAAAGACTAGTATGATGAAATCTTAGAAATAGGAAAATGACCACTTGAGCTGTGCACAGATGACAGCATTTTATTTACTGCATACAGTCCTTTTGTCTATTTTATTTACTTGACTATTGTCACATTATCCTCCAGATTATAAACTGTTTTACCAAAAAAAAAAAACAAAAAAAAAGTTATCACAAGAAGCTGGAGAACAGAGATAAGGATGGCCACATATCCCAGAGACTGGTCACTGTAAGAAGGAACTACACTTAGTCCTGGTGGCACCGGAGAGATGTTAAGAGTGCTTGCTGCTCTTGCAGTGGACCCAGAACTCAAGTCCACCAGATCACAATTTTTTTCTGCTTGTTGATCATGTATAAGGCCTTGAATCTATTTCTCAGTATCACACTGTCTTAGTTTGTGTAGAATAGTTTCATGTGAATTGATAGTGTAGGGTGTATATATTGTTTGTGTGCTTTAGAAATAAACAAGATTAAACTATGATACAGTAGCACCTGATCTTTGTCATATATCCTATGATTTCATGTTGATAGACATCAGCACACTTAGACATGTTGATGGCATTGGTCTGTCTCACTATGCTCCCCTTTTCTTTCTCAGATTGCTTTCTTATACTACCCAGGGCCACCTGCCCAGGGTGATACCACCCATAGGTCGGGATCCTCCAACATCAGTTGATCAAGAAAATGCTTGACTTGAAAGGCATTTTCCTGATTAACGGAAAATGAAAACTGTGTAAGCAGACGATGTAGAAAGTCCTAGTGCTCCGTTTCCATACAGAATGCTGAGAGCTGAGTCCTTATCCAAGATTGTGCCAATCAACAATTGATCCAAAATAAAGTGTGAGGGGCTTGCTCCAATACTGACCTAAACATGAGACAAATTTACACTCTTACCAGCATGTTTGTAGATAAAATACGGAAACCCGCATTGCTGGCTTTGTCAGCAATCCTTGTACTGTTAGGAACACCATGCAGATTTTAAAGTGTTTACTGGGCCGAATTCATTGGGAGTGTTTGCCCATTCTTGTGGTTTGCTTAATTTTGTTTCATTGTTGCCTCATCGATTTTAAGGACTATCACAAAAGATTACTTCTTTGCTATATGAGTCATATGTTATCATATATATCCTACAGAATTCCATGTATTTTATAATATTTTACAGTGATCATATAATATTTACTAAATGTTTGAGACTTTGGTCATAGGAGGCATTCCCTACCAAAAATGATTTAAACTAAAACTAAACTTTTTTTTAGTATTGTGGATCCACATTTTAAATATGGATTTATTTCATCTATACTGCATTTGAGAATAAGGACTAATATTCAGATTCAAGTTTACTCTTCTAAATAATTACTAAATGCCCCACTTTTATTCACTAAAGCCATCTTCCCTACCTAGACTGGAGTTTAGACATGGCTCTTGACTTTCTTATAAGATGTTTAACTGTCTCTGCACTTGAGACAGCTGATGATGGTACAAGTCAGCATGGTGCCCACTTGTTTCCTTGTATTTCTCTCTTCTCCAAAAGACAAAGAAAAAAATATTCACATACTGGCTCTTATGTGACTAACCCTCTCTCCACCTCACCAGCCTTATACAGAAAATGCTGATGTGAAGAAATCCTACTACACACAGTTTTGAGTGAGCGTAACAATAGACAGTATAAGTGATTGTCCGTGTTAGTGCTTGCCATCATTACCAAATTATTATTTTCCTCTATGGGTTGTTATTTTTGTTGTATGCATCTTTATCTGGTAATTTTGAAATTTATGTTTAGATTAAGTCCTTCCCATGGTAATAATTCAATTGTAAATTATATTAAGTTGCTGTTGCTTATCTTGGTGAGGTATTAACTTAGGTTTCTAACATCTTTCTTTCCCTGCATTCCAGGTTTAATGTACATCATTCCATGTTAAATATTTATAGTTTATAACCATACTTCTATAGAAATGAGGCTTTAAAAGCTCACCAGAATCTTTACTATCGCTATTCCTGGAGATATGAGGCCTTTTGTATTATACCTTGTTTTGCTGGATTATACTTTTTTCTCTGGGATGAATTATGTCTCCCCACATTCCATTACAATATTCCAGGCAAGCAAATACCTGGGGTATTTAGGTAGATCAAGGTAACAAACATTAATAGGAATACTTTTGTGACCACATTTCAGGTTATGTATTTAGAATCTAGAAATCAAGACAGGTCATTAAAAGTTTACTAAGAATCTGGTCCTCCTTGTTTCTACTCAACTAGCTAGCCAGTAAGTAACTGGGACCCACCTGTTCCACCCTCCCTTGTGCTGGGATTGTAGGCACACAATGCCACACCCAGTTTTTTGGGGGGTTGGAATCTGAACTCAGATTTTCATGATTGTATATCAGGAACTTTACGCACTGAGCCCTCTCTGAACCCTGACTTAATACTTATGATATATTTTGGCTGGAAATTCAAGTAGTTCTGCTTGAGGCTGACCACTAAGATAGTAGTTCTCAAGGCTGATAGGCTGATATAGGCCAATATTTATCTGAATGAATTGCTCACATGGACAATTTAACATGTTCACTAACGGCTCTGAGGACATGCAAGGAGGCTCACAACCTTCAACACCAGCACTACTTGGGAGTTTTGTTTTAAATTCCTAAGAAGAACAAATAGTAACCCAAACTGCAGTATGACTAAGATATGCAGGCGACTGTAAGGCAAGGACAAATATGAGCACACATATAGAATCATATTTTATTCTTGGCTGATCCATGAATTAGTTATTACTACTTTCACTATTCAAGTTAGGAATCTGAAGCTTGAAGAGCTAAAATACTTCCCCATGATGGCACTGTTAGCAGTTTGTTAACTAAGGTTAGAACACAGCCCTACCCAAGCTCAAGGACTTGGTGTGATGCCAATAATTTAGTCTAAATACTTTCATTCACCTAACTTCCTCCAGGATGGTGCACCTTTCATCTATTATGCAGAGATCATGTAGGACCGGTGAGTAAATCCAGCCTAAAAGAGTATTCTGCAGAAATACAAAAGAAAAAATACACACAAAACTTGCCAAAGGACATCAGGACGATACTCAGGATTATGTCATCTTCCAATGTAACTTTAAATATCTAAGCTTCATTACAGCCATGCAGATAGTCAAAAACCACTGCAGATGTTCCTCCTGGCCTGGGATATTGATTACACCTGTCAAGGAATTTCTGCTTTTATTGGTGCCATTATCATATTTAACTTGTAACTCAAAAATCACGTGTCCTCGTAATTTCTGTGGTCTCCTCCCACAGTCAGTAGGCTGTCACTCAAAGCAGTCTCCTGATTCCCAGCCAACCACTTCTCAACTACAAACACACTGTCCTCATGACATCAAATTACCTGGATCAAATGTATTTATAACTGAACGTTGGTTCTTCTAAGCACCCACTCGGCCATGGCTACTTAGGTTCACCTACCTTAATTAATTTATTCTACTTATATTTATTAGGTTCCCACTATGCACCAAGTGCAACATAAGATTCCTTGTGTTAACAGTCCCAAAGACAAGTAGTTATGGGATCACAGCAATGCACCCAGCAATTGTGGCATTATAAGTATGCTCTGGAAAGAAGTAAGGTATGCAAGGATTGGAATTCCAGATCAGATAAGATGTGGGTGAAAGGTATCAGGATGTGTTAGCAACTCTGCTCATCACAGTGACAAAACACCAGACATAGCAATGTAAAGTAACAAGGTTTTATTTTGGCCGATGGTCTCAACAGTGACAAAGAAGTCCAGGTCACCATGGAAGGGGTGGTGTGGCAAGTCTATGGAGGGCAGAGAATGTGATAGATCTTTCACATTGTGACTACCAACCAGGAAGCAGGGAGGGCTAGAACTGACCGGGGCTAAGCTCCAACTTCCAAGTACCACCCCCAGTATCCCAACTCTGCCAGAGAGGTCCCAGTCTCAAGCTTTCTACAACCTCCCAAGACCCCAGCAATAGCTGGGGACCAAGTGCTCAAACACAGGTGCCTGTGGGGATATTTGATACTTCAACCATATCATTATTCTTCTCCACCATTCCCTCAATTTTATCTTGAGAAAATCTGTTCTAAATGATTCTTAACAGAAGGAAAAGAAGTCACAGATAAATGCCCGTCACGGCGCACCAACTAGAAGAAAGCACACCTGGGTGTTAGCCACATTCCCACATTGAGGCTGATGTTGGCTCCCTAGAAAGATGTGACTATTGTAGTAACACCCAAGCATATTAGCACCTGAACTGCCCATGCCCTCTGCTCCTCTCACAACTCCTTTAAGCATCCCTGAAATAACCCATGCTTAAGTAGATGTGCCTGGTTAAAACGAGTCATTTCTACTAAGAAAACAGCAAGTAGATTTGGACTTCTTTCCCCCCAAGTTGATTTTTCTAAATTAAAAAAAAAAGGTGGGAGAGTTGACTCAGGGGTTAAAGAGCACGTTTTAATCTTACAGAGGACACAGGTTCAATTCCCAGCACCCTCTTGATGGCTCAGACCCATCTATAACCCCAATCCCAGGGGATCCAACTCTCTCTCTGTCCTCAATGGCTACCAGGCACACATTTGGTACACAAAAATACATGCCTTTAGAATGCTCATACACATAAAGTAATAAAATAAGTAAATCTAAAACAATTTTAAATGAACATTTAATTGGCACACATTTATTTTTAAATTGAGATAACACACTTTCAGGCAATAACCATATGTTCATGCCTGTCCTTGTCAATTGGTAAGAAAATCAGACTTCCTTTAGGTTAGAATGTAAGTTTGTTTGGTGAAACCATCAGCTTTCACTCCACTGCTGTGCCAACAGGAACATCCCATCTCAAGGGCTCAGCTGGTCACAAAGGACACATACCTCATCCCCGACAGAGTCTAAACCAGCTGTTCTTGTCTCTGACTCTCCCAAACTCGAGCCTGTAATGGTAAGTGACCCTTGAAAATCCTTACTGTTAGCCACTTGCTCCAATTTCCAGCATCGCATCAAGACAGTGCTCTGCACACAGTATGTCTACACCCTTATAGAATAGCACACTTGGACTTTTAGAATAACAGAACCCTCTGTGAAAGATTTACTTACTTAATCTATGTGAGAGTATTTGCACATGCACCTGTACATGGGGGTATAAGAGGGCACCAAGAATCTGTCATTTTCTGTCAGTTCCTTCTTTGGAGGCAGAGACTCCTTGAACTTAGGGCTGACATTTTCTGCTAGGCTTGAATCCAACAATCTTAGTGCCTCCACTCACCCCTCAGAAACTGGGGCGGTGTGAGTGTGTCAGATGCCAAGTTTGCCATATGGGGTCTAGGATTTTAACTCTGGTTCTCAAGATTGCCCAGCAAGTACCCTTAACTGCCAAGCCACCTCTCCAGCCCCAGAAGTGAATCCATTGAAGATTTCAGTCTATGCCATAATCTGACTTCTAACTTAAGCCTGTTTATTCAAAGGATATGCTCTAACAAACCTCTGAGATTTATCAACTGACCGTCCTAACACTGCTTCGTGAATTCTGTGCAAAGGGCAAAGGCTGTGGGTGTAGATGCAACCTTTAGAATTGTTTGATACTTGCCAAACCAAATAGAAGAATGGCGTCTCTGCTATAAAAAAAGCCCAATATTTTATGTCATTATGTAGCAGGTAGCTGGCACACATTGACCTGAAACAGTAACTAAACATTGCCAAGGAACCATGGAAAGCTTCTCACTGCAAATGCTTCTTCCTCTGCTTTAGAACAATGAGAGACAACACCCAACTGTTGATAGAAATCGATAGAGCAGGAAGGTCTGTGAGCACTTCAAGATGGATAGCTAAGTCAGAACAACATCAAGGTAAGGAAGAGGACAGATGGCTTTTTTTTAAAAAATGCAGAAGAAAACATGGATGAAAGGTGTAATTCCTTTGGCCACACATTAGGCTGCTCTTCCGGGTTCGGAGGCCTGCATACATATCCCAGGTGCACATGCGTGAGTCGCCCGCTATCTGCGTCACCAGCGTCTGACGTAGAGACGTCTTTCCCCTCATGCGCATGTGCTGGGAAACCTTTAAAAGCTAAAGGCACCATTCCCACTCTCTCTCTCTTCCTACCTTTTCTCTTTCACCTCCCTTTTTCACCGTTCCCTCACGGGCCCATGCACACATCTTTAATAAACCTATACGCGTGGGTTCGTTTGTGTCTCGCAGAATATTATTGGAACATCAAAAGGAATCATGCCTTTGAAGAATAGCTCAAAAGCAAGGAAGAGTAGCAAGCAAAACCAGTGCCCTCAACCAGCCAAGAAAAAGCTGACTGTCTGCTCTAGAACATGTTGATTGAACATGATGCCGAGAAGTTGACCTAACTGTGCAGCCTGGTGAATAATGGATACAAAGCCTCGCAAACATGGCGGTGGCTTCATGATCTCTTGACAGGCCACCTAGGTTGTTAAAGCCTTGCCCGTAGTGGCAGGAGCAGGTTGATTGTTCTGTTCTGTTTTGTGTTTTTAGATATCAATTCCCCGGCTTGGATGAGAACCCTGGGCTGAGCCCTGCTTCTGCTGGCTAGTTCCACATCAGCAGGTCATGTGTATCACTCTGTTAAGCCAGTGCTTCTGGGATGTACACAGGTGGAAACCCACCTCTTCCCAGTATCAGAGGCTTCCCATCCACTGCCCAAAATCTACAAGAGAAAACGCAACCCCCCGCCCCAAGATGGGAACTTTGACCTTTATCAGGCTTCTTATGTCAGTGCTTCTCATAAACTATGACCAGAACCTATATCATATTAAGCTGACTGGAACCCACACTGATCCTGACAACTGGTCTGGCCTCTCCAAAAAAAAAATGGCTTACATAGCTTACAAAGCTCATCCTTCTCCACCATGCTTTCAAACTAAAAGACACCGAGAGATAGAAGCATTGCCACAAATGCTTCTTGATGAACCTCATGTTCCATATTATTACATAGAATCAGTTGAGTAGGCAATTATTGTGTGAGCGCGTGTGTGTGAGTGTGTATGACTGTATGTGTTTACACATGTGCAAGCATGTTGTCTCTGGTGCAATAAATCATTAAGAGTACAGGATGATGAAAGATGAAGAACCACACACAAAAATTTATAAAATCTCCTAGGAGACATAAAATATTCAGATATCCCATACCCAGGCATTATTGTATCTAGGATACATTGGAAGCTTCATGCAAACAGGGTCCACAGCGATTAGCTGATGGAGCAAAAGCTTTTACTATTGTTCACAGGGATGGGTTGAGGACAGAATACATTTATATCCATCTTCTGAGAAGCATTTATAAATCAAAGAAGAAAACAGAGAGTGTTTAACGTCTGACAAAATGCCCCTCAGGAGTCAAAATAACACGTTATTGCTATCAGAAATACACAAATGAACTGTCAAAACACACAGGTTTAATTCTCTGAATCAGGATACAGTCTCATTCTGTTTAGAAGAGGCTGCACAATTGGCAAAGCTATAAATAAATTTACCTGTCCTTATTCACAATGTTTTCACCCCAACCTCGGAGACCAGGTCACAAGCCTAGGCTCTGCAGACATTTCCTCAGCTTGGTGAGTGTGGACCAACACAGAGGGCTGATGGGCACCATGATTTTCCAGGTGGAGTTACTGTCGCGGTACGCTAAGGCTGCCATAACCAAAGACCACAGCCTGAAATACAGAATGTATTTCACATGGTTCTAAACACCCCAAGACTGAGTTCGAGTCTAGTTCAGCAGACTGACTTCTATGGTTACCGCTGTCTTTTTAAATGCAGAGTGGAGACAGCCTGGGCAGGCCTGTCACCAGCTAGTGTTTGCTCATGGTAAACCCATGCTGAGCTTGCTTTCCAGGGGTGAGAAGCATTGCATTTGTTATGGGAAGGGTGCAGGGTGACTGATTCTTATGACACATTTTATTCCCTCAGATGAATATTTATCTCAAAGGGGATTTTTTTTATCCCCATGTTTCAAACAGAGAATCAATTTCTGGAGTCAGAACTAAATAAGATGATAAATGTTTATATGAAATTAATTAGCAAAACAAACTGTTTAATTATCCAATAAGATGCTCCTGCCCCCAAAAGCCTGTAAACTGAAGGTTTGGTCACCAGCCTGGAGCTGCTAGAAGTGAGCAAAATCTTTAAATTGTTTATCTTATATATTTCATTACAGTGCCAAACTAGCATGGTTACTAAACCCTTAGCTCTGAGCCAGATAAGTAGGTCTAACGCCACTGCCCAGGTAGCAGTGGGTACTTGGAGCTCTGAGATAAGAACTCTGAAGTTTAAGTTGGTCACATGCTCACCAAGTATCCATATCTGACATCTAGGAATAGGTGTTGTAGTCCAAGGTGTGGAACCTGACCAATCCTACCTAACAACTCTGCCTTCAACAGCACCCGGTACTTCTTCAGCAAGATCAGTCCTTTGCTCTGCAGGTCTGACATTAGACATCACTATCTTATTAGGTCTACAGCAACAACAAAAAGCATTCCTAAGCATAGAGAAAAATTAAATCAAGTAAAATATATGGAGCACATATTTTATTATTTTACAATAAAATTCAAGCACTTACTAATTTTGTGGTGTAGGCTGAAAGTTAGTGTTTTGTGGGTTTGGATATTTTTATTAACTCTAGAGTCAGTAGGTAGATTTTTTTTCCTTTTAAAGTAAACAATATTCTGTAGGGAAAGGCTAACCTTTCTTGGTGCTACCTCTTTTTTCCTGGGTATTATTAATATCTTTTTAATAGAGTTCATACTGCAGAATCAAATTTTTATATCACAGAGGGATTTTCAATTTATCTCAAGTTGCATGCTATTCATCGTCTATCAAACTGAGTTTAAGTTTCTAATTGAAATAATTTTTCAAGTGTTGAGCAATAAAAAGGCAGCAAGTGATATATTTAAATTATTTATCCATCTTATTTATAATTAATTCGCTTTCTTCCTTGCTGCACAGTGAGGCTAACCCATTGCATTTGATTTTCAAGTCTTCGCTATCATTAGGCAACAATAGAAGTGGCTGATTTCTTTCCACCCCACTTGTGCTTCATTGGTCTCTGGGGACCCAGGCAGCATCAGTTTAAATCAGTTAAATTTAATGCATCAGTTCTGTTGTACAACACTCAGCTCCCAAATCAAGAGCACAGTGAGGAGATGATGCCCTACTCACAGAAGAACTGGAAAGAGGAAAAATCAGCCACCTGATAAGATGCATCAAAAAAATCTCACCCAGGACTTGCAAGGATTATATAACCTCCACTGTATACACCTCCTTTTATTATTAGCATACATTATTAATATTGGCATAGTCTCCCACATTGTATGGTAACTCTGTTTAAATTCCTTTCTTATATGTATACATTTTAGGAAGCTTCTACATTAGTAGGCTATCATGGCTTTTTAAACGGTCTTTAGTGTTAGCTGTCCTCCTTTACCTTGCCCCTCTCACTCCTCACTAAATGTAAAATTCCGAGTGTTGTTTCTCCTTTTCTTTTTATAGCATTGTTATCTATTTCCAATTCCTTAGAAGATCCCCTCCTCCAAGCTACTCCAGTCCCCTATTAGCTACCAAACTCCTGTGGATATTCTGAATGACATACACATGTCTAAAGTTTAAAGGCTCAGACCCACACATAAAAGCAACATGCAATGTTTTCCTGGGTCTGGGTTACCTTACTGGGATGATGATTTCTAGCTCCATCCATTTCATTGCAATCTCATAAAGTTATTTTTCTTAAAAGTGTAATAATATTCCATGGTGTAAAGCTGCCATTAGCCATTCATCAGCTGATGGAGATTTACGCTGCTCTCAGTGTCTGGCAACCACAACTACAGCACCACTGAACATGGTTGAGCAAGCGTCTTTGTAGTAGGGCGTAGAGCTCTTCACGTCTAAGAGTGGTACAGCCGGAGACTGAGACTGGCCAATTCCCAGCTTCCCGAGAACTTCTACACTAATTTCTACCGTGGTTGCACACTTCACACTCGCACCAACAATAAATAAATAAATAAATAAGTGCTTCCCTTTCCGCTCATCCTCAGCCACATGTGTTGCCATTTGTTTCATTGAACTTGGCCACCATGACTATGGGGCGTCAGTTATCCAGCTTGTCCTCTATGCTTTATTCTGCCTTGTAGCCTGTCTGATCCATTTCCGAAAATCTCCATTTTCTTTCCCCATCATCAACAAATTTCCTACCTCTGACCACAAACATGGCCACCTCCCTCCCTACATTCCACCCTCCCGTGTTCTTTCTTGTTATGACATCGCAATCATCGTCAGAGCTTGGCATCCATTGGCTACCTCATTCTCTTGCATGCTCAGATAGCCACCGACCATTTACTCCACCGTGCTCTGGTTCACACTCCTGTAACTGCACTCTGCCAAAGGCCCGAAGTGCCATCCATTCTGACCTCCTACTTATACACATTCTAAGCCCGCAATCTTCTCCAATTCATACACTTGTCCTGACAGGAGCCTAGAGTGTGTCTCCTTCTCTCCTAGGATGTCCTGCAGTTTCCCAAGCTTCCCTTCACACAGGGTATGTCCCATCTTCACTCCCTTTTCATCTTAGTTAGGATTATTATTGTGGTGATGAAACACCACAACCAAAAGCAACTTGGGGGTGGAAAGGGTTTCTTTTACTCACAGCTCCATGTAACAGTTCATCCTCAAAAGCAGTGAGGGCAGGAACTCCAACAGGGCAGGAACCTGGAGGCAGGAGCTGTTGCAGAGACCATGGAGGAGTGCTGCTTACTGGCTTGCTCCTCTTGGCTTGCCCTGCCTGCTTTCTTATAGAACCCAGGACCACCAGTCCAGGGATGGTGCCACCCACAGTGGTCTGGACCCTCCCCATAAATCACTAATTAAGAAGATGCCCTACAACCATATCTTATGGAGGCATTTTCTCAACTGATGTTCCCTCCATTCCAGAGACTCTAACTTATGCCAAGATGACATAAGAGTATCCAGCACACTTCCACCAACATGCATCAATTAGTAAACATATCTTTGTTTCTCATTCAATAGCTGGCACATGCTGGGTACTCAGCAGATGTCAGCACAGTAAGGGATCCGAGAAGATCCCACAGGAAAAATGGAGAACAGAGTAAGATGGCAAGTGACCTGGAAGTTCAGCTAGAAACTTGGAGACTGCAACATCTGAGAAGATGAAAACACAGCCTGAGGATATTTGGAAATAGCTGTTGGTGTGCATTCCTGCTATCCATACCTGAGGGGAACAACTGCCAGGGTCAAATGCCTTCAGTCTGTTACACAGATCACAACAGCCACAAAGCGAGGTGCAGAAACTCTGCCATGAAGGTCAGGGTTAGGTAACAGAACAAAAACAGTATACGTGATGACGGCAGGGATTCACTGAGCTTGCTCTACAAAAACAGTATACATGATGACGGCAGGGATCCACTGAGCTTGCTCTGCCTGTTGGATACTCAAGGCTTTCCAATTTTTTTAGCTCATCCAATCTCCAAAACAACCCCATGAAAAGAAAATTGCGGGAAAATGGATGAATCTGAATGGTATGACATTAATTGAGGTGACCCAAACTCAGACAGAAACCATATGTTCTCTCTGACATGTGGATTCCAGCTGTAAAGTATAGAGCTGTGTGTGTGAGGGGGGACTAAAAACTAGAAAGGAAACTAAGAGGGTAAAACAAAGAGAAAGGATGACAAGGGGGGAATGGGGTATGTAAAATACACGAGCATAAAAATGAAAAGATGATGCAGGGAAAGGGAGGGGACAAGGAGAGAGTAGGGTGTCAGGGGATAAGGAAAGAGAATTTACTAAAACACGCTTTATTGAAAAAATTCATAATGATATTTAAAATCTTGCCTGCTAACTAAAAATGTTTTTAACCCCCCCCCACAGAACTACTATGGCAAACAGTGTTTCTTCCTCACCTCTTCCCTTGAGACTGGGCTTGCTACCTCTGGAGAGCTCTTTCTGATTTTCCTGCTGACATGGGGTTTACTCATATGATTTTCCCTGACCAATGGCACATGAATGGATAAGGGATATGCACAAGTCTGTGAAGTTGTAAGCACGATAGCAGTTTCCCAAGAAGTGTGAGGAAAATGGCATGCTTCACGTGAGATTGCCTGCAAGGTGTATCCCAGAATTCACAGGGCTCTCCATGTCCAGCACTCAGTTGGTACATTGCGGGAATACAGACTAAATCTAGGCTGCCTGGTAGAAACAACGGGCTTGGTCAGTTCAGCACAACACCTAATCACAGTGGAAGCAGGAAACCAGGACTCATGCCATATCTCTGCCTTATTAATAGCATGCCCCATTTTTAGAACGGGATATAGGTCTACTCAGTTTGGGCTCTCCACTCCCTCCATCCTGGAATCAATGTTGCCCTTGCCGTGTGACCCACAGCCCAGCAACAGTACAAGCAACTCGGCATCTGCTTGGAATTGAAGACTCAACCCACATTCTGCATTTTAGCTAAGTCTTTGGGAAAACATGTTCATTCCAAATTCTATTAAGTCCTGCCTTCTACACTGCCTTAAAGCAAGCTTCTGTGGTTAGTAAGAGCAAATCATGAAATGGAAATGGGATGCTCATCCATGTCCAAGTCCAATTTGCAGATGGGGAAGGCAACACACTCATTTTCTCACCATATAGGGATTACATGGCAGTAACAGCTCATATAAGGGTCATGATGTTGCTTTACAGCATGGTAACCCTTGCTTCAGCCACCAGCAGGTCCCTCTGCTGGGAGCTCATACCCCATGCTGGCTTTGCAACTCTCCCCATGACTCAGCTGCCTGTCTCAGGCCTGTTGGTCTTCTCTAGGGACTGTTATAATATGGAGAAGGATAACCTGTGCTTCTCGACACTTGCCT
>LOJH01020767.1:17047-30873 GCA_001685095.1 Ellobius talpinus | reverse complement strand
TTCAGAAACATGAATGCACACACAGAGTCAGTCAGTCAGACAGACAGACAGACACAGACAGACAGACACACACACACACACACACACACACCCTCACAAGACTTGGGTACAGATCCTCTTCATCCCTCCCAGGGACTGGAGGACAATGTTCTGCTTAAGGACGATGGCAAAACATCCTCTTGGCACACAAATGGAGCCCTCACTATGGCTGTGTGGTGCAAGAACACATCAGTCTCGCATAGGAGACCCACGGTCTGTCACCTAGTGTCTGGCCAGGAATGTGGCAGGTGCAAGCTGCTCAGGAGAGGCCTGCACGCTCCAGGTCCTGTGGCAGTATCCGGCCCTTCTTGCGGGCCTTCTGCAGCCGCTGCTCAGCCTTCGCGGCCTTCTTCTTGCGCAGGTTCTGGCGCCGCTTGTCCTGACGCTGCTGCATCTTCTCTACCACGTGCTCTGAGCGCTTCTCCCACCGGCGCTGCCGCTGTGCCTTGCGTTTCTCCTTGCGCTTCAAGGCTTCCCGCAGCAGGTGCTCATTGTCCCGGATCTTCACACCCTCCGCCTTGTACAGCAAGTTGGTCCACTTCATCTTGGTCTCCAGTTCTTGGGCCTTGCCTGCATCCTGGTCTCGCAGCTCCTCCAGCCGGCCCTGCCGTGCCTGCAGACGCTCCAGCAGCTGCCTGTAGTTCCTGCCCGTCAGAGGTGTCAGGTTCCCTTTCACCTTCTGCCGCTTCTCCTTCTTCCGCTGGGGCTTGCTGGCCGGCTCCTCTTCAGTCACTTCCACCTGCAGGTAAGAGGCACATCAGTGAGGCAGTGACACAGACCAATGACATGGCTTTTGCTCCCTTAGATGAGTCACCAACATGCACCTATACCAACAACAAGGTGCAAAGTTAGGCCAAAGGCATTCAGCCCGCGCTGCCCCCACCTTATTAAAGATAAGCCCTGACTCCTGCGGCTCCTTGCAGGCCACATCTGGGGGTGCCTCGGCTGGCTCCTCCTTGTTCTCAGCCTTTGCAGCCTTCTCCTTTGCTCGAAGCTCCTTCCGCTTCCTCTTCTTCCGTTCCCTCTCCTGTTTCCTCCGCTGTCTTTTCTCTAGAGTGGCAGCTGACAGCTCCTTGGTGCTACCCTGAGGGAAAAAGGTAAAACATAAAAGATGAGGACTCATTCAATCTCGAAGTCCTGTCTGCATATGGCTGAGATGAGAGAAAATTCTCACGCAGGCCACAAGTCCATGCATCACCAGCATATGACCTGTTCCCCAGATCCAAATAGCACCAGTGAGGAAGCCCTAGGAAGAACCCCTGCTCCAATTCCCAGCCTGCCCCTCCCCCCAGCACACCAGAGCGCTTCATCTTGCACTGTCCTAGAATTCAATACTTGGACTAGGTTTCTATGGAGGGTCTGTCCTAACCACTGTATATTCTGCTCATGACCGACTCAGGTTCAGTGCTCTCTCTACCCCTTCCTGTGTACCACAGCCAGAGAGACCAACCCAGGCCTGCGCTGCAGGACAGAGGGCCTTGAGCCTTGACCCCCTCTAAGGAACCTGGAGATGGTGAATGGCATATATTGGGAGGGTGAGAAGTTAAAGCTCAAGAGAAAAGCCTTAGAAAGAGCAGCAGGGAAGGGTGGGGGATGGGCAGGGGTAGCCAGCACCATGTAGGACTATGTCAAGGTTAGTCAGGTCACCTCGCTTCTGGATACTAACCTTTAGAGGAACAACTCAGGCTATACTCTACCCATGTGGCAACAGTGGAGGCAGCTCCCCAAAGGAAGGAGGCTACGCATCTCTGAGGGATAGAGCATTCAGGAGGCAGATGTCTCTGGGGACTGAGGTACTCAAGAAAGGAACTACACCTGCTACCTCAGCCAAGCAGTGCCCTGTTGTAGAATATTAGTTAAAGATGTGTTATATTCATTTATGCTGTGAACTATTTGCTTAATGATACGGAGATGTGCTGAATTTTCATGTTACATTTGTTTAACTCTGTAAAGCGGTGTAACTTTGCCTGTTTAAACACCTGACTGGTCTAATAGAGTTGAACAGCCAATAGCAAGGCAGGAGAGAGAAACAGGCAGGTCTGGCAGGCAGAGAGAAGAAGAAGAGAAGGAAGAAGGGGAACAAGAAAAGGAGGAGAGGAGAATCCCAGGGGTCAGTCACACAACCAGGCATGGAGCAAGAAGGAGAGGTATATAGTTTATAGGAAGGTAAAAGCCCAGAGGCAAAAGGTAGATGGGACAATTTAAGAAAAGCTAGCTAGAAATAAGCCAAGCTAAAGCTGAGTATTTGGGAGCTGGGAGGTGGGCCCCCAAAGAGAGAGTAAAACAAAAGACCAACTACAGTGTCGCACGCCCCAGGTTCGCAGAGAACCGGGGAGGAAAGCACTCGACAAGCCTGCTCCAGGAGCTCAGGAACACTCCCCACTCACCTGGCCCCGGGCCAGCTGCATCTTCTCATGTAGCCGCTGGCGCAGGAAATCCAGTGCAAAGACAGAGTCAGGTGCTGTGGCTTGGCCATCTGCAGGGAAGGAGACTATGCTGAAAGGGGAGCTCTCCCCAGCAACCACCACCATTTCTCTCTCTTCCTTCCCCAGTGCCGCCTGTGGGTTTACAGGCCAGTCAGTTCCAGCACAGCTCCTTTAAGACAGACTATTAATGGCTGCCTCATGAAGCTGGTCACTATGCCATTAGAAAAACAGTGTTTGTGGTCACCTTGTCACCTGACACGGCATGTGGCACTGGACCATCAAGAGCTCTTGTGCCCTGTCGGCCATTTTGCTCCCTATCATCTCCCCTCACTGAAAAGTACCAAATCCTGCTGGTACTTTTGAGCAGTGGGGACATTTGCCTCTATGCCCCATCCCAGCCCTGATCATGCACACTTTTGGAGTCCCTCACCTTTAGGAGACTCCAGGGAGCCAGAGTTCTTCTCTTGTTTGGATACCATTGGTTTCTTAGCCCTAGAAGAGGTGGAAGCCGTCTTCCCTGGGGGCTTAGTCTTGTGCTCTGCAGCTTTCTGTTCCTGTTCGCGAGATTTCTTTTGTGTTTTCTTCCTTTTCTTTTTGGGGGGCCCAGCAGCTTCCAAGCGTTTTGTTCTGACAGCTGAAATGCAAAACAAGCTGAATCCCTTTTCTCTGACCAACTCAGCAAAGAAAGATCCTGCAAAGGCACTGATCCTAGTGATGCAAAGGACCAGGTGGCTAAGCTAGCGCCACCAATCCTGAGCTTAGCACCACCAACTGCCTGGGCAACAGTGGCCACAAATCTGTAATCCCAGCGTTTGGAGGCTAAGGCACCGGGATTGCTGAGAGTTTAAGGCCAAGCTGGGCTACACAGCAAGACCCTGCCTCAAAAAAAAAATAAATAAAATAACATTTTTTTTAAAGTCCAAACTGTACTCATGCACTTGACCCAGCAGATCGCACATGAGGAGTGAAACGTAAAGTCTGGTTTCAGTCATCGCCACCAAAATGCACTTCCAGGAACAAACGAGGACAGGGGCACGAGCCCAAAGCTGAACCCTGGGCTCATCTATAGCAAGTTCCTCCTAGACAAACCCTTCCATCTTGGTGGGAAGCTCCGTAAGCTCAGGGAACTAAACATCAAGGCTTCAGGAAGTCCTGAAACCAACCAGATTCACTAGCCCCTTCTTCCCCAAGACTATACAGGAGGAAGGCCAAGGGACTCTTAGTCAAGCAGGACCACGTGAAATAAACACTCTCCAACCCGCCAAGCTGTGAAGAGCCATGCTGGGGTGGGCTTTGGTGCTACAGCTATTTTGTAATCATGTCTGCTCTTGGAAGTCACCTCAATAAAGCTCATTGGTTAATCACACTGGCCTTCGGTAGTACTCATACTCTGGCCGGCCATTGCTGTGTCCACAAAGACTGATGGACTCATCAGAACCCAGTGGTGTAGAGAGGCTGGAATGTTGCAGGTCCAGAGCATAATGACCTCATCTCAGGTTAGCTCTAGTCCCATAAATAATCCATTCCTTGCCCACCTCTACATCTGTGACTAACACGATAAAAACCGTTTGGGAATCTCTTAGAAGATCAACCTAAAAGTTAATAACATCATCAGCTCTGGGCATAACATGCCTTTAATCCCAGCACTCTGGAGCCAGAGGCAGAGGCAGGCGGATCTCTGAGTTGAGGACAGCCTGGTCTACAGAGTTCTAGGACAGTCAAAGCTACAGAGAAACCCTGTTTCTTTCTTTCTTTCTTTCTGTTTTGGTTTTTTGAGACAAGGTTTCCCTGTAGCCTTAGAGTCTGTCCTGGAACTAGCTCTTGTAGACCAGACTGGCCTTGAACTCCCAGAGGTCCACCTGCTTCTGCCTCCCAAGTGCTGGGATTAAAGGCATGCACCAACACTGCCCAGCGAGAAACCCTGTTTAAAAAACCAAAATGTCATCAGCATCTGGGCCTAAAAAGGCTTCCCTCATATTACTATAACCACCTGATACACACACCAATGTATTTTAAACTTGCCTTGGCTTTCTTTGTTCTATAAAGCTTAAAGAAATTGCTTCCAGAACATTCTGTGTTGAAAACTGGAATTTGGGGTAACCTAAATCCGTGTTCCCAGGCCATAGTCATTAAAAATGTGCTCCAGAATAAAGTATTTAAGGTGAGGGCTGTGGGTTTCTGGAATTCACGGTGATCTGCCTTGCTTCTGTTTGCCAATACTGGTACTAAGGGCATGTGGACCACGATTCTCACTGTTTCCCGCCCCCACCCCAAAAGACACATTTAATCTTATTTTGAGTGTTTTAAGTATGTATGCCTGTGCATCATAACCGTGCCTGGTGCCAGTGGGGGCCAGAAGAGGGCGTAAGAACCCCTGGAAGTGGAGTTAGGGACTGTTGTAAGCTGTCATGTGGTTGCTTGAAACCGCATCTGGGTCCTATACAAGAGTAACAAGTGCTCTTAACCGCTGAGCCATCTCTCCAGCCCCTCTTTTTTACTTTTTGGATGGGTTCCCTGAAGTTGCCCATGCAGAGGTGAACTTACCGTGTAGTCCAGACAAGCCTGCAGGCCGTTACCCTCGAGGTCCTCAGCCTCAGGCTCCCCACCAACCAAAGGCAATGAACTCTTTATGATGCAAGATTTACTTCCACTTCCAATGATGAGGAAATGTTAGCATTTTAAACTAAAGGCCCAAGGACGGAGAGCACGTTCTTTCAACGCGTGAATCACACGCACAGACAAGAGCTGACAAACATGCCAGTGAGAAAACTCGGTGACCTCGTCACACTTCACTAGCGAGCACGTTTTTCTTTCCGTTCGAGTCTGGTAGTTCCCTAACTACCTTGCCCTCCATCACGGCCCAGCGCCCTCAGGAGCCGTAGCTGTCCCCGCCGATACCCGCTCACTCTTGCAGCACGCGTGGAGGGTCCCGACCGAGGAGAGCGGGCCCATGTGACGGCATCCACTCCCAAAGGCTGCTCGGGTAGGCTACCTTACCCCACTTGCTCCCCTGCCGCTCGGGGCCAGGCTGTGCGCAGATCTTCTTGGCCAAGTCCTGCAGATACGCATCCTTGGCTTGCAGAGAGGCCATGGCTGGAGGCCACGCTCGGAGGTTTCCTGGTCTAGATCTCCGCCGGAAGCACCATGAACGTAGGCGCCGACAGCCTAGCGCTCGATTGCCCAGCCTGTCCACGCCGGAAGTATCGTGTGCGCAGGCGCCTCCAGGCCAACGCTCGTTATTAGCTCAGGAACACCGGAAGTCATCACCCAAAGTATTTGTCTCAATTCAGTCTCTAGGTTAGCAAGTTAGGAAGCCCTCGGAAGCCGCGATGTACGCACCCGCGGCCCACCCGGAGATCGATTAGCCAGGCCGGCTAGTCTTTAACCTGGAGGCGTTCCTCTGAAAGAAGCAACCTGTAACGTCAGGACTTCAGTCCAGCCCGCCCCGCCAGGCAGAACGGAAGCCGTTCTAGCTCCTTTCCTATTAATCAACCTGAAGCCCAGAATCCAGCCTGCAGGGGATGGATGCCCAGCACCCCACGACCACTCTGCCACACGGAGCAAAACACAAACCGGTATCTTGGGGGAGAGGGGGAACACATGAGTATGGCGTGGATCCTAGATTACATGTAGTCATGTATCTTGTTTTGACGGTATTGGGCCTTTAGGGATGAAAACCCCTTGCAGACTTGCAGATGGCATTGAAATGGCTTATATATGAGGAAATGGAGAGAAGAGGGAGTCCTTAGTAGGACCTATATAGGCCTTGCTATACACATGCTACGTAGCATGTAATTAATCTAGGATCACTCACAAGTTAATGCTCGTGAGAAAAATAAAAATTTTTAAAAAAATGGTGACACAGAAGTTACATCACTGACTCTTGAGTTCCTAGAGAACTGAATCCCTGGCTGTCTCTCCGGGGAGTTCTGCCCCCAGCAGCATAAGCTGAAGGAAGACAGTGGTGTCCTTTCAATGAGAAGCTTTGCTTTTAAATATAAAGGACAGAATTGACCAAACAGAATAAAACACAAGAATCAGTCTTTCATTAAGGTTTTTGGAACCCCTTCTGAACCGTTGCTTCTGGTGCTTCCCCAAGTCCTCTACCATGTGCCTAAGCTTTCTCAGTGACACTCATGGGTTCTTCCAACAGTTAACATATTGCAGAGACATCATTCTGATGGAAAACTCCATCAATGGGGCAGTGACTTCCCCAGTTACCTACTTGTTTGCTACCTTCTGTTTGGTTATGTAGGTGCTGGGCCACCTGGTGACCAGCCCATGTTCCTCATAGACCCAAGATGACTACTTTCATCAATGAAGCATGCTCATGGTAATTAGGAGTGACAGGCTGAAGGCAAACTCATGCCCCAGTGTCATGGTTTCTGCATGTCAGTGTTGAGCCTGGTACTGAGAGGCAATGGGGTCTGAGTTCCTAGTTGTTTCTGTCACTTAATTTCTCAGCCTGTAGCTCTAGGCATGGCACACCCCTTCAAGCCCATGCCTACTCCAAGATGCAGACATGACAGCACTAAGTTTTGGTGGCAGAAATAGGTGGCACCAGAGGTACAAGCGCTGCACTCATATAACTTGAAGTAATGGCAGATTTTTCATTCCTTTACCAAATGTCAAGGACCTACTAGATGCTAGTGGGAGAGGGGCTATATAGGGAGTCTAAGCGGAGACTGCTTTCATTTCCCAGCTGCCCAACCCAAATAATCACACAGAAACTAGATTAATTACAACACTGCTTGGCCAATAGCGTAAGCATATTAGCATATTCCCAGCTAGCTCTTGCATATTAAATTAACCCATTTCTATTAATCTGTGTATCACCACAAGGCTGTGGCTTACTGGCATCTTTCTCCTTCGGCAGCTACATGGTGTCTCCTTTACTCTGCCTACTCTCTCTATATCTCTGTTCGGATTTCCGACCTGGCTTTATTCTGCCCTGCCATAGGCTGAAGCAGCTTCTTTTATTAGCCAATGGTAATAAAACATATTCACAGCATACAGAGGTCAATCCCACATCAGAGTTGGGGCTGTTGCTTGAGGAACCTGGGGGAATCTTAGACTGATCAGGAAAGAAAAATAAACAGCACAAAAAGGTAATGTTTTATTCAACAGTTTCATCACAAAAGTAGAATGAAAATGGTGGCAGAATCCAGGAAGATGCCCTGGCTAGCTGCCTCTCAGTCTTGCTAGGAGTGTCAGCTGTGGCACAAACAATTGTGCTCCAGGCACCAGGCACTGGACAGGGCTCTCTATACAGGAGCCTGAGTCAAATATGGATGGCTGGACTTGGCTAAGGTCCACTGAGCACCTCCTAATTCTCAACAAACTGAGGCTTCCTATCACCAGCCATCCTCCCTATTCAAGGTCCTCAATGGGACCAACTTCCATCTGGCAGTCAGGAAGATAGCCACTAGAGATGAAGGGCCATCTGCTTGTAAATAACTGAACAGCATTCCTGAACTATCACAGGGAACTGGCCCTGGCCTGGCCAGGTTCCTGAGGCTACAGTGGTTCCTGATCCCAAAGTCCCCAAGTGGGAGCTAAGACTGAAAGAAGCAAGGCTGTGGTGGGCACCCACAGGACTTTCTGATAAACTAGGGTCCTGGGGAGGGCTCAGGTGTGTTCTGTGGGGCCAGGGCCACTACCATGGGAGTGGGCAGGGGCTGCAGACTGCAGGGGACCAGCACCAGTGTCCGGGGACGCCAGAAGAGGGGCTGAGAGGCCATCAGCAGAATCTGTGTCGAGGTCCAGCCTCCAGTAAGCTTCACATAGAGGCAGGTCATTAGCTTCGCAGAGACTTGAGCTTTGCCACCACAAGAAACCCCCAGGAGTGACAGGAGCAGGCAGAGGAAAGCCAGGGAGGGGAAAGCAAGACAGATGCAGAGTTAAGAAATGAACATCACCTGATTGCCTCCCCTTCCTTTCCTCTGTGCTGGCCCCTCTGCTACCAGTTCTGACTGCACTTGCATCCAAAGAAAGATGCCATCAACAGGCCGAGTGACTTAGGCAAGCTCTCCCCATGAGCCACATGTCATTCCAGACACTTAGGACTACCCTTGTTCCTGTGGGTCTCCTCCCATCCTGACTGCCCACCCATTAACAGTATGGCAGTGATAAGACTTTACAAAGAGCTCAATGTGGCACAGACCTGTCTGTTCCTATCAGGGAATGGGCCTAACTATAAAAAGTCAGAAACAGAGGTCCATTTTTGTACACACCACTGCTCCAGCCCTACAGCTTCGAGCCCCATGCTTTCATGCATTCCATCTTCCCATGCTACACAGGAAAGACTAGAGGTGGGAAGAGGCAAGGATTAAGCCTCAGCGGTCATGGCAGGTTACCTGGAGCACATCTGTTTCCGCAGCTTTCTAATATGCACAGGCCCTAGCCACATACCTTGCCCCCAACAGTCCCTCTCTGAACTACCCAAAAGAGTAGCATCCCAGGAGAGTGGAGGGGAGGCAAAGCCAGAATCAGCAAGCAGTGAGTATACAGGCGGGAGTAGCTGTGCAGAAGGGAAGCTGGGCAGCTGGTGGTGGTGTGGGTGCACAGATGAAACCCATTGGCCCTGCACAGAAGAGCCCTGCCATTTAAGGTAATTCATAGGCAGAGGGGCAGCTGCCGTATCATGAGGAATATGAAAAAGGTGACTGTCCAAAGGGAATACAGGTTGTCTCAGAAACCCGTGCAGGTGATGCAGAGACTGAGGCTTTGGAAACCTGGCACACTGGGTTTCTCTCTTAAGCAGTTTTATCCCCTCCTCCATCAACTCCTATAGCAGGGCTAAGTCACTGCCCCAAGACTGATCCACCCAGGGGCCCTTGAAGCAGTAACTGTCTAAAGGGTAGCGACAGGAAGAATTCATCCTGGTGAGTGTAAATATCCGCCTTTTGGGGCAGAGGAGATGGTCCCATTCATTTGCTAAGCTGATGAATATTGGGATCAAGGATAGCCCCAGAACTGCTCCAGCTGGGCAGTAACCCTAAAGACTAGGGTGGGAAAAACAAGCCCTAGATCACATACTACCCAGCTCTGGACATCTGTGGCTCCCACTGCAGCTTCTGTGCAGCAGGAGCCCAAATCTACCGCTAGGGGAAGCCAGGTTTGCCTGGGAGAGGGTGCTGCTGGACGGAACCTGAATTTCAAGCTGAGGGGATATGAGCCAGGCCTTCATTCTCCAGCCTCAGTTTCCCACATATTTCACATTGTACTCTTAATTTCTCAGGGCCTCTCTGGCTCAGAAACTGTCTGGATTCAAGTGGCCCTACAGAGGACTAGGTGACAGATCCTACCTATGCTATCCTAGGTCTGACACCAGGAGGCTCCAGCTCCATAAGGCTGAGCTGACCAGAAACAGGACATCCAAGTATCCAAGTCCAGTTCTCAGAGCCGCTCTGCTTGAGCTCCTTCCTCCTCCTTCCCAGTGTTCCCCACCTCTACACTGTAGAATTTGATGATATCTGCATAGAACTGAATCTCTGGGCAAGCAGTAGGCAGTGATGTCCCAGGGAGTGGACATAGTTATAGACCCAGAAGGCCACAGGGGCCAATCCAGCCTTGGGTGAAGTGTCAAGACAGAGATTTAAAGCAGGAAGGCAGACTGCCCAGGAGACTTCCTCGCCCCCTGAGGATGCCCTTCTCTGGCCTCAGCCGCTGACACCAAGTCCTGTGATTTTTCACCCCACTTCATTGAGGGGAAGCCTGGGCACCAGCTGGTGGCCGGCTGTGACTGTCTGTTCATGAAACGCTCTAGCCAGGGGCTCTGCTGCCAAGGAGGACTTGGAAAAACACAAGGCCCTTGAAGGCCCTAATTAGCCTGGGGAGGCAGCAGGTACCACCTGCATGCAAGTCCAGCCCTATTTGTACCTGGACGAGTAGTACTCCTCCTCCAGCTCATAGAGGTCGATGGAGACCTCGTCCCGCAAGGTGATGAGCTTGCGATCACACTCTTCCTGCAGGGCGCGCAGCTGCTGGTTACGCTGGTCAATGGCTTCATTCACAGATGGGAAGTCATTGAGGATCAAGAACTGCTTGAGATCAGATACCAGCTTCATCAGCGACTCACCAGCTCGGACCTGCCACCATCATAATCAGGATAAATATGAGAGGAGGCGGAGATGGTGGCCCTGCCCTGTGTAACTGGTGCTGGGCCAACCGTGGGTTTCTGGAACTTTCAACTTCGTGATCAGCAAAGAGTCATAGTCTGCACAGAGTCATCTGTGAGGACAGAGGAGGGCTGGGAAGGCAAGATCAGAACCCACCCTGACCACAGGTGGGATAAGTTTGCTCACCTTAAGCTTTCCCGCCCAACCATGAACACATCCCGTGCACTCAACTCAAAGCCAACAGAAGTCCATGCCCTGGGGTTCCTCCTGACCCATTCCTTCCCAGAGAGGGCACAAATGCAAGTTGGGCAGGATTCACTGGGCTCTTTGCCCCACACGGTGTCATTTGCTGGTACCCATTGCACAGACACTGGCCTACTGGGCTTTCCCTGGAACATCAAGAGGGGCTCCCACTTCACATACGCCATTTCCCGTGACACACTTCACATACGCCATTTTCCGTGACACACTTCACATACGCCATTTCCCGTGACACACTTCACATGAGCCATTTCCCGTGACACACTTCACAAACGCCATTTCCCATGACACACTTCACATGCGCCATTTCCTGTGACACACTTCACATACGACAAAAGGCCATTTGCCTTTCCAGTCACAACCAGCCTTGGGGAACCTCTGTCAGCAAGAATGGCTGCCTTCCTCCTGACTACTATACAGGATGGACAAGGCCATAGGTCTATTGCACCCACCCACCCCAGTACCCACCAGGGGCAACTTCCTCTGCCCCGCCCCATTGTTCTCTTGTTTTCCTTTGGTCCATCTGTGACCCCTACAGGGGTGTTTTCCACCCTGGCCACTCACGATGTTGGCAGCTCGCACATGCATCTCGTAATTGTCTTGTTCACCCTGAGTAGCCCGTGACACCTGTGTCTCATCCTCAATCTGGGGACAAATAAAGAAAGCTTAGAATCAGCACAGGCAGACACCTGGCTTAGCCTGGTTGACAGGAACCCAACAGCTAACAGCTACCGCCACCACCCCAAGAGCCACCACCTCAGCCTGTCTATCAGGCCTTCCTGCACACCCAGAACCCTACTTCCTGTCTAGACAGCTGGCAATGTCCAACCCCCTCATTCTGTGGGTGACAATAGGTGACTTCATCACATCAAAAGGACACTACCAAGTCTTCTTTGAGAAAGTTTACATGAAATAAGATGTTCAATAAAGGAGTAAAAAGACATTTTTTTTAATCTTTTGTTTTTAAGGCAGGGTCTCATGTAACTCAGGCTGGCCTGAACTTCTGATCCTCCTGCCTCCACTTCCTAAATCCTGACAGTAAAGAGCTGTGCCAACATCTAGTTTATCCAGTGCCAGGGAATGAACACAGGGCTTTGTTAACTGCTAGGCAAGCACTTTACAATGGCGACAACATTCCCAGACAGGAAGTGACTTTTCCAATGAGCCCCTCCTGGGCAGACACCATGTTGAGCAGCTAACTAAGCAAGGCTTCCTCACAAAAAAGCCTGAACTGCTGTTCTCAGCTTACAGAGAGACCAATTAGATACGGACACAGACCTCAGTGGTCTTGAAGCATCTCAAACATAGAGCAGCAGCTCTCAACACTGCGATTCATTATAACAGTTGCAAAATTATAGTTATGAAGTAGCAACAAAAATAATTTTGTGGTCGGGGTCACCACAAAATGAGGAATTGTATTAAAGGAGCAAACTCATCAGTTATCACAAGAATCTACAGCAATGGGGAAACAGTGCCCAGTAACTAAAGTAGAGCCCTGGCAATTCAGCCACAGCCCTCTACTCTGCTCTACTCACGCCTGTCATTATTTGGCTTTTCTATTCACCTGCTGACATTTTGACGCCTCGTCGCTCACACCCGCACCGAACTGATCACATTCCCTTTGCATACCCCACCCCTTCAACAGAATCCAAATTCATGTACCCAGACCCCAGGGAACACCGCCAGTTCCTGCCTTCTCCCTTGGCCTCAGAACAGCGACCACACACCTTGGCGGTCTTGATGATCTCGGTGAAGTTGTCCATGATGGACTTGATGTCGTCTTTGAGCCGCTTGTTGTAGGACTGCAGCAGCGTCTCCTTGCTCTGGGGCAAGGCTCTCTGCTGGGCCATGGCAGGTCCCGAGTGACAGCCGCCACAGTCCGGTCAGACCCGAACCGGGCACACAGAGCCTGCGGGGGTGGGGAGCGGGATTCCGCTACATCAGCTTCCTCCGCGAATATGGGCCCTTTACCGCGCTCGGGTTTTGTTCCCTACACCCGCGACCACTCGGGACCTGTGGTACCTTGCCTGGTCCTGCAGCCCTCGGCGAACGCGCAGCCGCCGTTCTGCACGCTCCGCCCAGGCCCCACCCCACTTCCGCCGACTGAGTGCGGAGTGATCCAGTCGCTTTAAATCCAAAATCCCGCGCAGGCGCCAACTCTCGCGATTCCCGCGGCTGCGTACATATTACCCACAATCCCCTTTTTCTTTCTCTCTCCTCCAGCTCGGCAAGATGGTGAGTGATCAAGTTCCTTGGTTTCATCTGCCTCCATCCGCCGCCCGACGCCGTCTCCTTGGGTCCGCGGCCGCGCTTGGCTCTTCGGGGGCCTGCGCTGAAAGGGAGCTGCGGCGAGCGGCGCGCAGGGGACAAGCCTGCTGTCCGATTTGATGGCGACGACGGAGGACACAGCCTCACGGTTTTTCTCTCTTGTGTTTAGCCCAAGGGAAAGAAGGCCAAGGGGAAGAAGGTGGCCCCGGCCCCCGCCGTTGTGAAGAAGCAGGAGGCGAAGAAGGTGGTGAATCCTTTGTTTGAGAAGAGGCCTAAGAACTTTGGCATTGGTAAGAAGTGGGACGAGTGCTTTCCCGAGAACACGGCGGTGGCTGCAGGGGACCTGGAGGTTGGGGTTTACTCCGGCCGGAACCGGGCTCCGTTCCCAAGCGGACGGTGGCCTTCGTGGCCGCCCTGGCTTTCACGTAGTACTGCGGGCACTTAGGCTATCGTGCCTGCTGGCAGGCCGTGACTTTCGGTTAGAGCGGGATGTGGCGTTGTGTGCAGATGATGCAAAAGAATATTTGCTATCAGAAAAGTGGTGATGACATTTGAACCACCAAGATCGCTGATGCACCAGCTCCCATCCTCCCAAGCGCACAGATGTAGCCCGGCACAGCGGTGACTCCTGATTGGTAGTGTTGCTCTTTGCTTCCCAGGGCAGGACATCCAGCCCAAGAGAGATCTCACACGCTTTGTCAAATGGCCCCGC
>LOJH01020767.1:0-14404 GCA_001685095.1 Ellobius talpinus | reverse complement strand
AAATGTACTGCTGAGTTTTCTGTACATAAATATAATTACAAAACTTCCATCTAATGGTCTGGTTATTTGGGTTGATGTTAAGTATGTGCTTAAAATGTCTTGAAACCAAGCCAGTGGTTTAAAAATAATCTTTATTTTATAGGAACAGGTTTGTTAGCTTCACACACCTGGTGTCCGCCGCACAAATTTTTGAAACCACAAGTATGATGTGGCTGCACACAATCCATACCTGTGATTGAAAGAAATTTAGTTGTCTGTTCATACAGTGTGGGGGGGGTATGTAAGAAGACAGAAGGAGGACTAACCAGGTAATGATGTACTGCACGTGCTCATTCCGAAGAGTGACTCTTGTCTGCCCTCCAATGGGTCCTCCAGGGATTGTACTCTCTGCAGAGACAATAGAACTTAAATGTCCACCTCCAGTGGGACTCCAAAGCACTGTCATTTTTGTGTAACAAGTTCCCAATTCACTGTCGGTTCCCTACTAAAAGCCAATTGGGCATTACTCTGCCCATATCAAACTGTAGGTGCCAGTGAAAGAAGGGGAAGTGGGAGGGTCCAGGCGGCCACAACGTACTGAAGTCTGCATCAATGAAAATGGGGTCTGCGCCTGTTATCTTGGCCATAGCTTTCAGGTCCCGATAATGCCAGTGATTCTGTTCTGGACTGTTCTCAGGGACAAAGGGCTTCCTGGTTTCTGTCAGCCTCACTATGCCAACTAGATCTACTTCTCCAAGAACCTACGAAGAAAGGTGAGATTGCTGAGAAGTCCTACATGCAAAATGGGTGGATTATTGTAATATCCCAAGCTGAAAAGCTATCTCTTACCTGGCCTTTCTGTCTGGTCTCCGGATTCACTTTCTTCTTGGGAACAAACCCTCTGTTAACCAGGATGGTAACTCTGAAACAATAATAAAAATGTCCCTTTGGGTGAGGAAGGGTTCCAGCACAGATCATCACTAATGGTCACTGCGACATCTACAGGACAGTTTGACAGAATTGTTCTGTGGATCCAGTCCAACACTAAGCCTCAGTGACTCAAACCCTATCAATGAATGAACTGGCTAAGACAGTTGCTTAGATCTTGGAAATGATCCAGCTGTATTAGTTGAATCTCATGGACTCCCTAGGTTCTGAAGGTTGGTTGAGCACGGTGAGGGAAGCTGCCAGGCCATAGCCTACTCACCCCAAGTCAGAGCAATGGAAAGGAGTAACTACATAGGCTCCACTTTCCATTGAGGAGGAGATTCGGCCAGCATCACGGGCCTCTCGAGCAGGGTCCACCTTGGTCCGAGGCATCATGTACAGCTCTTTGGAGTGGTCAAAGTGCCCCCTGACCTTCACTGGCCTGTACTCCAGGTTTTTCAGTTCCATTGGGCTACAAGGAGGAAGGGCTGTGTGTGGGTAAGCCAGGCGTGTCTAAGAATGTTGGCAAAGCTACCAAGCCCCACCAGGCAGAAAAGGGCAAGAAAGGCCCAGTGAGGATCATCAGATTACAAGTTGTGTCCTCCACAGAGGTGATCTCAGCACCAGCCTCTGATGCCATATGAGACTGGATCTGCAAGGAAAGTATGGGTTGAGTCAGACTTCACCTGTTAAGTACCTAAGCCTTGTACATCTCTCTGGGACAGAACTTTTAAATTCAAGAGGGCAGTACAATAGAGGACACTTTAAAAATTGTCACCTTCATAGAACTACGTTATCACCCACAAATGCTACAAGGAACTCACCACTATGGGGGATCCTTGAAAGACCTGAAAAGGGAAATCTGGCATCAAAAATACATCCCTCCTATCTTTGGCAGTTTCATAAAGGCAATCAGTAACCAGTCTGGTGGGAAATTTTGAGGACCCTGCCCAGGGGCAGAAATTACTGAGAAGACCAAACAAGCCACGCTGCTCCTAAGTGGGATGGATTGGGTGGGCAGTCACACTCACTCGGCAGGCAGAGGAATGGGCTCAGCCATTATTCGAGACTCTAATTCTGCAATCAGTTTCAGCTTCCATTTCCGACGTTGGACCTACAGAAACAACATGAGCTAAGCAAACATCAGTAGGGTCCAAGGCGCAGAGATACCCAAATTAGACCCCAGTCTTCACCTGCCAAGTCCCCAGGCCAAAAGCAGTAGCCGGGATGAGAAGCAGGAACCACTGGAGAAAAGAGTCGTCCTCTGCTTTAGAGGCGGCTGCTTCAGCAGAACTGTAGCACCTGCTTGGTCTCCACACCATCCCTGGAGGGAGTTTTACAATACTGGCATGGGGTCAGAAGGCCTAGAACAAACAGAACTGGGTGGCCAATTCCTCGAGAAGACTTGGCTTATGCCCACAGAGGATGTAGGGAAAGGGGCAATTAGCAGCACCTGTGCCCAATCCAATCCCAGTAGACCACTGCGGGCTGAATGAAGACAGGTGTCCAACCGCACCCAGGTCTGAGCCCTTCTCACCTGAGCGGAAAGCAAGCCCAAGAATGCTCCTTCTGGAAACGCTGAGCGGGGCCTGCGGGGACCGAACAGGCCGCGGGGCTCTAAGCTCAGGGACCTCAGGGACGCCAAACGCGTGCACCTGGGCTAGGTACGGGACAGGGTCCTTCCCGACCCAGCACCACCCCAGGCTAGAGCCTCTTAGGCAGGGTCCACCCCTGGCCCTGCCCCCACCCCAGGCAAAGCACTCTTGGGAAGAGTCCTCTTAGGCCCCTTTCCACTCAAGGTTCGATTCTCCCGGCCCCTCTTCATGGATCCTCCTCCCGCCCCCGCGCTCACCAGCCCCGCGCAAGACCACTGGGGCCACCGCGTCAAGCTCTGCCGCAGCACAGAGAAAGCCTTCACCGCCGCCATCTTTGAACACTTCCGAGACCGAAAAATCTGCTTCCGGGACGGGACGGCGCTCTGACCCACGTGGTAGCAGCGGCGTCAGAGGGGCATCTCAGATCATGGACGAACCACTATCTGATGTGCGGGCTTTCCTGCGCCAGCACCCCAGCCTGAGGCTGCTGCCGAATACTCACAAGGTCCGAGGAGAACCGTGCCAGGGAGGAGTAGAACCAGGAAGGAACGGGACTCGGGAGGAGTGAGACCCGAAAGGACCGTGCAGGGGAGGAGTGGGACCCGGGAGTACTGTGCCTGGAAAGCAGTGGGACCCGGAGGACAGTGCAGGGGAGGGGCGGAGCTGGCAAGAACCACTTGTGGACAGGCGGTCCATCCACAGGTGCGCTGCTCTCTAACCGGCCATGAGCTACCCTGCCGTCTGCCGGAGCTTCAGGTCTACACCAGCGGCAAGAAGTACCAGCGGCTGTCCAGAGCCTCCCCGGCCTTCGATTACACAGCGTTCGAGCCACACATCGTGCCCAGCACAAAGAATCCGTACGTAGGTGGCCGGCCAGCGCCTGGGTGCAGAGCCTGTGCCCCCTGCTCTGAATATATAATGGCCTTCTACTGACACTTCCCCTTACATAGTCACCCGAGGCCAGGCTGGACAGTGCCACTTTCACCGTTTAGGGGACCCTATGGTTGTGTGGTTGATATATCCTCAAATGGGACTTCCTGAGCCATTTCCCCATACATGCACCCTGGAGCAGTTTCTTTTTCTTGGGTGACAATCTGGGTTCTTAATCCCAGATGCTGAGTGGAACTGTTTGGGAAGCTGTTTTCGAAAGTAAGACTGTGTAGCTTGATCTGGAATACACTATGTAGACCAGACTGACCTCACCTCAGATATCAGCCTGCCTCCCTGCCTCCTGAGTGCTGGGATTACAGACAGCCATGCCCTGTGGTGGGGAGCTTTTCAAAGTCCAAACACTGAGACTAAATGCCGAGCATCCCCCAGGAGAACTTCAGGTGTTTGCAGCTTGCAGTCATGGTGGAGCCCACAGGTCTGGTCCTTGGTGTGCACTGTCCCTCCATACCCCTCTGTTTGCCCTTTAGGCACCAGCTGTTCTGCAAACTCACCCTGAGGCACATCAACAAGTCCCCAGAGCATGTGCTGAGGCATGTCCAGGGCCGGAGGTATCAGAGAGCACTTCATCAATGTAAGTCACCACTTGAGGATGCGTGTCCCCTGCCCCCAACCAGAAAGGTGCCTTGACCCTCCTTCATTGTCCACTGTTGGTATACTTGGTTGGTCTTGCATGTGAGAGGGTAGTGGCTCCTGACCTCACCACTGTAAAGCCGGAAGTGGGCTGGGAAGGAGTTGTGGTGAGTGGTATGGAGGCCCTCTGCTGCACAGCAGGCTGAGGCCACAGTGCCAGAACTCCAGGATCCAGTCATCTGATTCTGCAGGAGAGCCGCGGGGACTGTTGTCAGGACCTGGATTGGTGCAAACAGCCCTCTAGCCTGCAGAGGATGAAGGGACTTACAGACAGACCTCTGGTGTTTGATGGGTGCAGCCAGGGGTGGGAAGGCATCCCAAGTGGTTGAGAGTGGGGACTCTTGTGGTATTTTAACCTCCAGGAGGGTTAGGGAGGGAGGATGGTGCCAGGCCAGGAGACTTGAGATAAGGCCAGCTTGAGGACAAGGGACATGAAGGAAGGTCTCCCATGCCACCACAGGATGATGAGGGTAAGAAAGTGACTGAGATTAGGTCATTCGGAGACTATGGGGGTGAAGGAGTTAGGCAGAGCCAGGCCTTGGCAAGGAGGGCTGGGGAGGTAGGGGGGTACAGAAGCTGGGGATAAATGGAAGGCTTCAGGGATTGCACTACCTCTTTCCTGCCCAATGGGCAGAATGTGCAGGCTGTGTCCTGTGCAGCACAACCAGATCTTCCCACACATCTTGGAGCTCCTAGAGTTGGCACCTGGGCTGAACTGACAGGTGGCAACTACGGCTTGGATGTGCCTTTGTTAGCTTTGTCATCTGCTGGGATGTAACAGGGAGGTGCTGGGCAGGGATCCCCATGAGAGAGAATTATAAAGCTATACCAAAGAGCTGAGATGGAACCAGAAGGCAGTGAGACCACTTCATAGTGGTGGCCTGCTGAGGACACTGGGAAACGACTTTGTGCTGGTACTCATGAGTAGACCGTTGTGGTCCTAGGAGCAGATGGCAGAGATGAATGGGAGGAAGACCCTAGAGATGCCAGGTCCCAGTTAGACTGTCACCCCAAGATCAATGATGGCTAGAGCTGGTGTCCCCCACCCAAGGAGATGGTTCTGGACCAAGTGGGAAGCCCAAGAAGCTATGCCTCCTTAGTAACTGAGGACACCAGTGGTAACCCTAGCAAGGTCTTCCGTGAAGTCAGACTCAGGAGAGAGAAGATCAGGCAGCTTCCCCTAAGGTCCAGAGCCTCCGGGTTGTCACTGCCATAATACAGCCCATAGCTTAGCTCCATACCAAGAGAACACCAGTGTAAGTAAGCTTGCTGGTCTCTTAGATGAGGAGTGTCAGAAACAAGGTGTGGAGTATGTCCCTGCCTGCTTATTGCAAAAGAAGAGGAAGAGGGAGGACCATATGGATGGAGATGGGCTACCTGGCCAGAGAACAGCGTTCTGGGAGCCAGTTTCCAGTGACGAGGGAGGATCCCTGAGTGATGACAGCATGACAGACCTATACCCACGTAAGTAGGCACAGCCCGATTTCTGCCCTCCTGGTCACCTCCTGCTAGGTATCTTGTGGTCCTGCTCTGTTAGCCAGGTTTCCCAGGAAAGCGATACTTTTACCTGTGGTGTAGCTCAGCCAGGTTGTTTGTTCGTTCCAGCTGAGCTGTTCACAAAAAAGGATCTGGGCAAGCCTGAGAACGACACTACTGAAGACTTTGTGACAGACCAAGAGGAAGAGAAGCCAAAGCAGTCGAGAGAGAAGGGCACTGGGGAGTGGAGAGAGGTCAAAGTGGACCACAAGAGGAGCCGTAAACTCAGAAAGGTGAGTGTGTGCAACACAGTGCTGAGGTACAGGAGGGCTACACAGCCCAGGCTGAGTGAGGCTGGACAGCTAGTGCTCCCCATGGTTTTAACAAATTCTGCAAGTAGTGCACTGTCAATGTAACAGCCTATAAATATGGAAGCCAAGGCCACTTCAGGTCTCCAGGAGCAGGTCCTGACCATTGGCTTCTCAGCTCTGAGCTGGGTGCCCTACAACACAGGACTAAGGACTTAGCTGCTGGGCACCACTTCTCTAAGTGACAGGAATGAGGATTCTGTTAGAGAAGCTGGGTGGACAATGTCTGGAGTGACTCCTTGGCCACACACTGCCCCAGCATAAAAGGGGAAACTGTCAAGAACGCAGGCTGCTTTTCAGCCTTAGACACACAGTGCCTTCCCTGTGGACTTGCAAAGGCCCTGGTCACTATTTTCTGCTTTCATAGAAGCAGTTCACCTCGTTGACCAAGAAGTTTAAGAGCCATCATCACCACAAGCCCAAGAACTTCAGTTCTTCCTTTAAGGAGCTGGGAAAATGAAATGTGCAGAGAAAGCCTTTGGGTGTCCTTGGAACTGGCCACTGATGTCCTGACATTGGCTGTTGCCTAGAGTGGGCCTGGAGGTTCTGTTCAGAAGGTGACAGCAGCAGGGACTTGAAGATTCCTCTCCGTGCATGGCTTTTCTGTGGTCTTCAGTGACTCACTATAGCATCCTGACTTTGCCAGGCCCCCACCCTGGCTGGTCACCACATAGGATCACACTATGTACCACAAATGCCATTATTTATTTTGATGTTTCCAAAGATCAAAACATTTTCAAACACAACTAAGATATAAAATACAGCATAAAAATGAGGTTTATACCTATTCCCACATAAAGCTAAAGCATTTTCAGAAACCGTTTTGCCAAACCAATGTGTAGATCTTTTTTTTTTCCCCATCCCAGGCACAGCCCACAGAAAGCTGGTAGATGGGCCAGGGTATCCTTGGGATGGGGGCCGCTGCTGAGAGGCATGCATTTGCCTCCTAGGGTCTGCCCCATTCCACAAACTGGAATATTACAGGGCTGCCACTGCAGGTCACAGAGCAGGTGGGTATACACTGAGGCAGCTCTGCTTGTCAAGGGACTTGGTAGTAAGGAAATGTCATGGCGTGAGTCACTACTGGAACTCACACAGGGAGGAGTAGGCCGGCTGTAAGGCTGCGGAACACGGGCTGGGTGTTGAGAAGGTGGATTCAGACTGCAGAGCCCGTGAGGCAAGGGGAAGAGGCAGGATTGACCCAAGGTGACTCAAAAGGACACAGTCCTGCCTACCCAGCTGATGCCAGAAAGGAGGATACCTCCAGGACTCTGCACCTAAGGGTAAGTGAGCTGCCAGCTCCTCTCCAGGGGTTCTAAGCCTGTCTACCTGTCTCCTCCAACAGACCTGGGGAAGGTGGAGGAAGAGCCCAACCACCCTCATGGCACTACCATACAGATGAGCAGGACCACAGCATTAGATAGCTTCCCCACCCCCCAAAAAGAGAAACACGGTGTAAGGCAATGTTAGAAAACTTTAAATACAGGACTGAGATCAAATTGGTAAGGCATCACAAATTGTAAAAAGTATCTTGGCTGCATCCAGCAGAGCAAGTTGACAAAAATCTGAGCAAGCAACAGCCTCAGGGAAATGGGTGTCATCAGGGCTGTCAATAGGGTAAACTCAGCCTGGAACAAGGAGTTAAGCTGGGGGGAAGCACGGTCTGTGGGGTCCAGGCCTTGCTCTGAGAAGGTAAAGTGTGAGGTAACTGGGTTGAGCCTGGGTGTCTTCAGTACTGGGGCTCCTCACTTCTGGGCCCCAGGGCATTACTGCTCCCCAAGCTGGTTCCATGGTGGGCCATCCTGTGAGCAGATGGATCTCCTGCCCTTCCCACCACCAAGCTGGAGGAAATAGCAGTACCTAAACCAGCAGCTTTCCAAGAACTTCCTGCCCCTGACCCATCCCATCCCTGCCAGGGTACCTTTCACCCAGGAAACAGCATTCAGCCAGCTGACACCAAGGACTTGGGCCAGCAGTAGCAGCCACCTCTCTAATACTTTACTATTCTCTAGGCTTGGGGTTTCTCTCTAACATCTTCATTGATCCTATAAAATACAGGGGCAGAAGCAATGCTGGGCCACTGGTAGGATTCTGAACTGGAGGTTTCAACTGTTTGGTGTTTGGCTGGACCATCCTAAGTCATTTAGTAGTTTGAGCTAAGGAGGTAAACTTAAAACTAAAAGGGAAACTGCTTTGAATGATAAAGTATAGCTCAGTACAACTTGAAGGCCCTCATCCCTCAAAAGAAACTCAAAGACAGGATTGAGGCCATAGCCCACCACACTGTCTACTCGAAGCCTTGGCTAAGGAATGACCATCCAGCTGCCCAGCCCTGGATAGTTAGACTCCAGACTGTTTCCAAAGCAGATTTTACCTTCAATTTTCAGGTGTCTGCAAATAAAGTTCTCAAAACATCTGTGCCTTTACCAAGGGAAGGGAAGGGAAGAGGACACAAACGCTGGCAGTTTGTTGACTACCCTGAACCAGTCCAGGGCCTTGTGCCTCAGCCAGGGAGGGGAGGGATCTGTCTGTTACCACTCTTTCTTCTTCTCATCCATGGAGACACCCCCTGGGCCAAGAGCCACCACCAGGAGCAGGCCTCCAATCACTGACATGGTCTGGAAGAAGTCATACTTCAGGAAGTCATGCATGGGTTTATAGACCGGGATTGTCCAGAAGGCGTTGAAATACACGTTGATGGCAAACAGCCAGACGACGAGAGTTAAAGCTGCCAGCTTGGTTTTAAAACCAATGGCTACTAAGATCATCAGAGCTGTGCCCACAATGTTCTGGACGATCTGCACAGATTCAAAGAAAAAACATTCAGGCTAAAGGTCAGGAAAAAAGCTGTACACACTTGTATCTGAGCTAGGCTCATATAGCTCTCACCAGGGCAGGATGAGAGCTGAAGACTGTAGGCAGAGGGAGCACACAAACCAGAAAACTATTTCTTTTTGCATGTGGGGGTATCAATTCTAATTTCCAGAAAAAAAATCTATATTAAAGATGCTTTGGCTTTACATGTACTCCCCAAATCCTATCAGTGGTGTTTGTCAGCTAGAACTTTGGTGAGTAACTAGGCTGTGAATGAAGGCTTGTTCCTCAGTCTCATCATGTGATACCCTGTATTCCCTCGGTACTCTACAGAGTTCTTAACCACAAGACCCTTACCAGATGTGACCTCTTCACCTTGGGTCTACCTGCCACCCGAGCCCTAAGCTGAATAAAACATCATTCTCTATAAATTGCTCCTTCTGTGGTATTCAGTTACAGCAACAGAAAATGAACTAAGAAAATTGGTATCAAGAAGTGAAGTTGTTGCTAAAGTAGCACCTGACTATAGAACAGGGTAATGGTCAGAAGTTGGAGACATTTAGAGAACCATATTGAAATGAATGGAGCAGTGACAGAGCTCTTCTCAGCTCTGGGAAGAGCTGAGAAGACAAAAGAAAGACCGGAATGTCACTGGTAGTGTTCAATGGCCTTGGCCAGCATCCTGTCACATGTAAAACAGTAAACATAAAACAAGGGTTTGTAAAACAGAGCAAAAGCCATTCTTGTTAGAAAACTGCAATGCGTAGGGCAGTTGTGGTGCATGCCATTAATCCCAGCACTTGGGAGACAGAAGCAGGCTGATCTCTGTGAGTTCAAGGCCAGCCTGGTCTACAAAGCATTCCGGGAAGCTAGGGCTATACAGAGAAACCCTGTCTCTTAAAAAAAAAACCTGGAGTGAAAGTCAGGTGTTGTGGCACACACCTTTAATTCTAGCTCTCAGCTCTCAGGAGGCAGAAAGCAGGTGGATCTCTAGGCCAGCTTGGTCTATTGACCAAGCCACCCTGGGTTACAGAGAGAAAACTTGTCTTGAAAATTCAAAATAAAATAATGATGATGATGATGAAAGAAGCTGTAGTGAATTCTGCTGCATTGTGTCCACGCCTAGGACCTTACAGAATACAGAACTTATATCTGGCAGAAGAAACCTACAGTAGCAAAGCATTCAGGTTGTTATGTGGCTGCTTTTGATCCTGATTGTTTACAGTAAAATAAGGGTACAAAGACTGAATTTGTAACAAGGAAAATGTGAGAACGTGAGAAGTTCTTTGGCCATGTGGTAGAGAATGAAAGATAGTTTTTCAGGGTCTCTCTATGTAACCCCAACTAGCCTTGAACTTACAATCCTCTTGCCTCTGTATCCCAGGCACTAGGGTTTTAGGTCTGTGACACACTGGCCAAGCAACAGAAGGATTTGTTTGTATTTGTGTTTGAGTATATGCATATGTGGAGGAGGGTGGAGGCCAGAAGAGAGTGCTGGATATCTTCTATTCTTTTTGAAGTAGGGTCTCTCTCTGAACCTAGAGCTCATCTCAGCTATGGGAAGCAATCCTGCCTCTGCTCTCCTAAAAGGCCAGATTACAGGCATTTGCCAGACGCCGGATAGTTACTCTCGTGCTAAGATTTGAACTCTGGTCCTAACTGGTCACAGAAAAACCACTCTTTGCCAATGAGCCATCTCTCAGCCCCCAAGCACCATATTTCAGTGTAGACTATTTGGGGAAGATGAGTTAACAGCTGAAGTGCTCCCCTGGTCTCTACACCATAACTCTGAGAACTCATTTCATCTACACCCACCTAGAAACCCATGCTGGAAATCACTCCTCCCTCGCCTCCAGCAATGCTAACTGCTAATGTGTGACAGATAAAACCAGAATGTATTGGCCAACAGTGTGAACTGAACTCTGAATAGAGTAGTCAGGAGTCTGCAGAGGGCACTGGCCTTTCCCTAGCAGAGCTGGGCATTTACAAGCATGGCCTCATCTCCTCAGGCTGTGCTCAGGCACAGCTGTGCCAACAGGCAGCACATGGCTCAGGGTACTCACAGAAAAGAAGCTGGCATCAAAGTGAAGGAGGGTCATGAACATCAGGACCAGCAGGACCCTTCCTCCAAGCTGCATGTACTGCTTGGGGGAGCTCTCACGCATGGTGGGAACACCAGCAAACATGCTCTTCCCTTCTGAGCGGGACTCTGCCAAGAGCAGCAGCAAACCTCCTCCTAAAGCCAGGTTCCTGAGGAACAGAAATGTCACCTACATTTACCAAGTGTCTATCTACCAAGCCAGAGCACACCAAAGCCCACCCTTCCTTTCTTTAAAACAAACCACCACTCAATGGGACAAGGACAGGCTGAATACAAAGGACCAGCCTCAAGTTAAACCTGGATAAACATGGAATCAAGCTCTGGTCTCTACCCACTTCTAACTCAAACCCTCAGTCTACACACCCTGCGATATGGGGCTAGAAGACAAGAACCCTCACTATCAAGCCAGGATTCTAGCTGCAGGGTAAAGCCCTGCTGTGCCCACTGAAACCCTTATTCTCAGAGGCACAGTGGGGACTACGGAAGGTGGCACTAGCCTACAGGTGCTCCAGTAAGAGGGCCGAGTACTCCACTTTACCACCCAAAATGCACCTACCTCATCAGAAACTTCAAGTCCCACAAAATGCTGTAGGCAATTGTCTGAAGGAACAGAGAGAAAATTGAATTAGCATTTTCACACTAATGTCTATAGATTTCATAGCAGTATGAGGTAGGATCATCCAATGGGATAAGAACATAAAATACACAAGCTATTAAGACACTGAGGGCAGATCATTGGACAATTTGGCTCAGAATTTCTAACAGAGCACAGTGTAGCCTCTGGACCTGTTTGACTAACAAAGTTGTACTATAATGTCCTAGAACACAAAGCAACTGCAAGTATAGACTGAACTATCCTGCTTAAGCATGCCATTCTGGCTAATTAGGCATTCTTATCTGTCAAATGCAGTGACTCCCAGTTCATATATAGCTGCAGTCAATCTGTGGCCTATGTCTCTTGTCACAGAAGTTCAGGAAAAAGGGAATGATGGCCCAGTACCTATGGCTAACACCTGTTTCAGGCTATCTGCTCCTAAACCCTATCTAGGAGGGAAGATTAGTCACTTCTCCAAAAGGAAAAGCAGCTCTGGACAGCCAGATACACAGGAGGGGTAAGATGAAGAGGGAAGATACCGGACACAATATATAGCTCCACCAAAGCAAGCGAAGTGAGACCTACCCCACAGCCCATGTACTTAACAAGAGAAGCACTAGGTGTCTGTGTACCTGCAGTGCGATGATTCCAAACAGCCCAAAGCAGGCGTACTGCACGAAGTTCCTGCTCAGCACCAAAACACAGCCAGCTAGAAAGAGGACAGAGTTAGGGGCTGTGTGTATCCAGGACAAGACGACAACTCTGTTCCAATGCTGCTGAGCTGCAGCACCCCAAGCAAAGCACCTTCCCAGAGCCTTGATGGCAGGCAAAGCCCATGCCCTGGAGCCTGCCCAGCTTCTGAACCACACTAGTCCAGATCATACTTTGCTGTGGAGAGCCACAGCTCTTTGTGCCAAGGACCACCAGTGCAGGACTGACTGCTCCACTATGGAGCCCATCCAAAATGCTTAAAAGCACAAGTCCTTTCTCACCTCCTAACAAGCAAAGGCAAGAAAGCTGTCACCAGAAGATGGAATGTCAGAAGATCACTGTGAATCAAAAGCCCTGATTCTCTGCTGACTAAAACCCTTTATCCTTTCTGAACACCTCCTTCTTTGATTACCTTAACTGCCCAGGCTCTAGCATCTGCTCCTGCATTTACAAAGCAGGGACTGTGTCCAACTTTTTTCTTTATTTATAGACAGAGTCTCACTATATAGACCCAGCTTCCCTGGAACTTGCTTTATTACATAGGCCAGGTTGGCCCTGAGCTCAAAAGAGGCAGCCCCTGCCTTTGCCTCCTGAATGATGGCATTAAAGGTGTGAGTCACCACACCAGGCTTGTGTCCAATTTCTATAACAAAATAAATGAGCACAAGACTGGGTAAGGATCATGCATCAAAAGGTCACAGGAATGAACCATGGCTGTCATGCTTCAAAGCCCAGGGCATGGCTAAAGCTGTAATCTCAGATGACAAGCACCTGGGTCTTCATCACCATCAGTCTTCAGCCTGAGAAGAAGGTACCCAGGCTTCAAGTTCACACACAGCTTCTCAATGGCCAACAACCACAAGTTTTGGGAGTATCATTCAAAGGAACAAGATGCCCCAGAAGTATACTAGAGAGGATCAGGGCCACTTACTCAACTGTCCCAGGAGGTTGAGGAACACAAAGGATGAGGCCAACAGGTAGCCACAGCTCCAGGTGGTGTCAATATAGTCCCGTTGCTCACTCCACTGGAACCACATACGGATGCCATCCTCCAAGAAGGTGCTAATCAGGCAGAGGCGTGCCACGTGAGGCAGGTACTGCTTGGTGACTCGCAGGAACTGCAGGACCGCAGAACACACTGGTGAGGTGGCTATAGCCTCATTATGTAGGCAACAGGGTGAAGGAACAAGGCAAGAGGCCTACTCTAGGTGCCCCCCTCTTAAATCTGGACATGTAATGATCCAACACTCAGCCCCCGAGACAAAGACATCATCACATGCATCTGGCACAGAACCATTAGGCAATCCAGTACTATCTACCAGCATTGCTCTACCTCCAGAGCCATCAAGGGAGAAATGCCACAAGACACAGTTTCCATGCCCAGTGAGGGGCATTAACAAGTGGGAGGCACAGACACTATCTGAAAGGCTTTCAGAGATCTTCCAGCCCAGGGATTCTCCCACCTCCGCCCCATCACATCCAGGGCTATCTCCCCAGCACTGAAGAGTACAGATCAGCAGAGCATCGCTGATCCCCACCCACAAGATGCCACAAGCAGCATTCCCAACTACAGTACCAAAACAAATGCTTCTATTGTTGCCACTATTTCCCACCCCAACAAAATCCCTACGGAAAGTTCACTATCCTATAGGGCAACTGTGGTACAGATCAACAGCTGTGCTATGGGCTAGAAAGCCCTGGGATGTTCTCACAGCCCGTATGACCCAAAGCAAGGTCACAACTGCCAAATATGAGACTGACAATGATTGCAGTGTGAAAATCACCAGCAAAGGGCAGTTCTGAAATGCACATTCATGGTTCCCTTCTGTCCCTGACCATTTGATGGTATTGGATGGCTTGATTAGGAGGCCAGCATACTCTATTGAAGCTAGGTGCAAATGCCATGTAGGTGAACTCCATATTTTTCGTCAGAGCTGAGCTGCAGGTGGAAGAAATCCAAGGATATCATAGAGGCCCAGGAGAAAGATCAAGGAGCCATCCATGGACTGACGTGTCAAGAAGAGTCTAAAGGGCAGAGTCTGGCCCCACCAGGGCAGCGGAGTGAACATGGGCTGTGCAGGCCCTTCCAGGGCTGACTAAACCAGCTGCTGGAAGAGATGAGGATGTATATAAGGAGTACTTCCAAATTCTCCTTTAAAAAAGGAGAATTTAAAATGTAGAATTTAAAAAGCTGCTTCAGCCAGGCAGTGGTGGCACACGCCTTTAATCCCACCACTTGGGAGGCAGAGACAGATGG
>LOJH01020766.1:5757-26361 GCA_001685095.1 Ellobius talpinus | reverse complement strand
GAAAGTGTTTGACCCTCCTCCCCCATCTCTCTCCCACCCAAGCCACTTAGTCAGGGACAAGACAAAAAAAAGGGGGGGATTATACAGCCAACCCTGGTAAAACTGCTCCCTGGACACAGGGGTGACTGAGAACAGTTTGGATTTGAGGAAAATTTTGTTGTTGTTGCTTTTGGGGGGTTGCTGGTTTTTTGTTTGTTGTTTTGTTTTGTTTTTTGTTTGTTTGTTTGTTTTTTCCATCTCTGCATAAATAAGGCACTCCTGGGAACTGGACCTGCATGTCCCTGGTGTGCCCCCTTTGTAATCTTCTAGTTCCTTCTTTCTGCTCCCCACTGCTTCCGCATTTCAGGAAAAAAGGAAGGACAGTATCTCAGAGCACATTTGAGATTAGAGAAATACTTTCGGTTCTCTTTTCCCCATTTGGGAGGAGCCCTCTCTGCTGAGTTAGAGTTCAGGCTGACTTCCTGCTCTCAGCTGTGGGCCACAACTCAGGGTCTGGAAGCCTGTGAGGAGACCAAGGATCAGAGCTCACCCTCCCATGACCCTGGCAAGAGTTGAGAGACAGAAGGTGGCAGCTTCAGCAACAGGTGAGTCTTTCTCCCTCTGTAACTTTGCCCTCTGACATCTTGGGTGATTTCATGTCTTGATTAAGTGCTACAACTTCAGTCAGTCCAAAGCCCTGGACATGAAGAAGTTCTGCACTGTAGTTAGAGAGGAAAGACAAGAGAGAGGTAGGGAGAGGGAGAAATAGAGACAGAGAGACAGTCAGAGAGTGACAGAGACACAGAGAGAGAGACAGAATCAGAGACAGACAGACACAGAGACAGAGAGAACACTCAGAGCTTTTAAAACTGAGTAAGATATCTGCTGACAAGGCCAGCTTGCCAGAATGCACAGTCATAACGTTCTTGTGTGCAACACTGTCAGCTGTCAGAAGGAGACTCTGGTCACAGCTGTCAGGGACTCCTGGTGACCTCTGTGACTGGCTCTGTTGGTATCTCATGAACTCTGGGTGTTCTCAGTCCCTCTGCCTCTCTCTGCTTTCACTAAGTCACCTCAGGGAAGAAATTCAAATAGCAGAGTTTCAGGGTCAACAGCTAGCTACCCTCTACCCTTGTTTCCTACCTGTCTGGTAGGATGTGTCACCTAGGAAGCTGTCCCAGGCTCACTCCTGGTCTGAGCTCTCACTGTCAGATTTTAATCCAAGAAGAAGAAAAAATAGGCCTGTGCTAGTGATGGCCATGGCAAGCTGCACGTTTTTATTTTCACTTCAGTGTCCTGTCCTAGGAGGGTGACTCCTCTGACAAGGAAATGGTCAACCTCTGTCTGCTCCACAGTGGTGATCAGATGTGCTCCTCAGAAACAGTGCCGGTCAGGGTGTTTGCTACTGCACAGGAAGTAATACATTTCCAGAACTGCCGTTGAACCTAGGACCTTGAGTATGCCTGACTATATATCTCTACTTATTTTAAAGACTTTAGAATTGAGGTTTTGCTATGTCACTCAGGCTGGCTTTGAACTCATTCTACAGCCCAGGCCTTGAACTTGTTATTCTGTCTGTAGTTTGAGTCTTTTCAGTGACTGGAGTTTCAGGGCTTCACCACCAGGCCTATTTCATAATCAAATGTGGTCTATAAGCTTTTAAACCTTGAGGAAATATAAAAAGGATAAAACCACTTTAACTGGCCCCACTACACACTCCCCACAGTTCCTAATCTTGGGTTCAGCCATATTAGAAATATTAGACATATTAGACAGTTTCACTTTGTCTTTTTATCATGCCATGTAGGCTGTTGTGAAACTTGTTATGTAGCCCAGGCTGGCCTGAGACTCCCAACAGAGATCCACCTGCTTCTGCCTCACAAGTACTGGGACTAAAAGTGCATTTATTGTGCCTGGTTCTTCTTTATCTTCTAAAACATACATACTCTGTGTGTCTGTATGTGTATGTGTGCATACGTGTGGGAGAGAGAAGCAGAGTAACAGAGAAACATACATACATACAGACAGACAGACACACACACACACACACACACACACGAGAGAGAGAGTGAGAGCCATTAGGTCAGGTGCCTTTGGAGGCCAGAAGAGGGTATCAGATCACTGTACTTGGAGTACAGGTGGTTGTGAGATGCCAGACATGGGTGCTGGGAACTGAGCTCCCATCCTTTGGATGAGCAGCCAGCGTTCTTAATGCCTCTTTATCTTTTCCTTTGCTTTTCTGTGCATAACTTATTTTCATAAATATTCAATGTGTATTTTCATTTTATAATATTGTTCTTCATTTAGAGCCTTGGGTTATTTAAAAAGTAGAGACCTTATCGAAGTCCTCACCATAACGTCTGCACATTTACTTCAATCTTTTTACCAGCTACCTGCTATTCAGAGTACTTGTGTATGGACCAAGAGATTCATGATTTTAATTGCATTTATGTGTGCATGTGTCATGGAGTCAGGGACAATGTAGATGAGTTGGTTCTTTCCTTCTGCCTTGCAGTTTCTGGGGTACAACCAAAGTCATCTGCCTTGGTTACTAACTCCTCCATTAATTGAGCCTTCTTGCCAGTCCTCACCCTGAGTTTTACACCAGTCTGCTTTTGATGGACGTTTAGCTCACTACCACAGTTCACTGTCACCAATAAGCTGTAAGGACAGTGGCCATGTAATTCATTTCACTTACTTTCATCATACTTCATTCATCTTGTGTCTAAAACAAACAAAAGTGGAGTTCCTGAGTCAAAGGGCAGCAGTGACCACTTGCTCATAGATGCTGCCACGTGGCCTGTGTGGAGGCAGCGTCAGTGCTCTTCCTGCCAATAGCAAATGAGATGAGGAGTCCTCCCTCTCTCAGCCCAAGACTGCAGAGGTGACATAGATGTGTGTTCATTTGCATTCTCCCTATTAAGTGGTGTATTAGTTAGGATATTTTATTTCTATAAAGAGACACCATGACACAGGTAACTCTTCTAAAGAAAACCATTTCATTGGGATGGCTCGCTTATACGTTCAGAGGTTCAGTGCATTATCATCAGGATGGGACCAGGGCAGGATGCAGGGAGATGCGGTGCTGGAACTGAAAGGCCTACATTTTGACTCAGAGGCAACAGGAAGTCAGCTGATTGTCACACTGAGTGAAGCTAGAGAAAAAGACCTCAAAGCCCACCCCACAGTGACACACTCCCTCCAACAAATCCACACCTCCTAGTAGTGCCATTTCCTTTAGGGGCCATTTTCTTTCAAAACTAAACAAGTAGGAAATGGGTTTCTTTCCCTGCGCTCTGGCTGGGAAATTCCCTCCCCTAGGACTGGTTTAGTTTTCACTAACCTTAATCAGATGTTTTCCCTTCCTCTGTGCTTTTGCTAAATATGCTTAACTATGGGTATGACCCACCTCTGTGACAATATTGCACTTTGTGTTTGGTGAGTTCTGTCTTCTACAAAGCTAAAGTTGAAATTTAGTAACAGTCATGTAAGAAAGAAGCATCCACAAATAAATTGATACTGGAGGGCACTGACAAAATCAAGCATTTTTGCGGTTTTGTGTCTCTGATTGCAGAACCTATGTTGGAATCTAGAGTTTCTGCTTACCAGGCAAATTCTCAACCACCGAGCTACATCCCCAGCCCTCTTATTACTTTATAATTTTGAGACAAAGGATCAATCAGTTGCCCAGACTGACCTTGAAACTGTAATTCTTCTGCTGTAGCTTTCTGAGTAGCTAGGCCTATAGGCTTGCCCCATCAGGCCTGACATAAGTGTCTGTTTGGTTTATTTTGACCACATTTCTCTGGTCTTCGAGTAACAGATATTAGTCTATCTTTATTCAGAGAAAGTTTCTTTTCTTCTTTCTGTCTCCATTATAGGCAAAAGTATTCTACACTGGAACCCCATTAGGCTCCCCAGTTCTTACTGCCCCCCGATCCCGATGCTTTCCTCTTTCTGATTTTCAGCTTTCCATTCATAAGGGCTGTCTCCAACTCTTCCTACATGACAAGGAGTTAAATTTTTAGAAAGGTTTGTTTTTTGCCATTTCTAAGTTTAAAAGTTGTGTGTGTGTGTGTGTGAGAGAGAGAGAGAGAGATGGCATATGTGCATAGATCAGAGAGCAATGTTGAGTGTTGGTTCTCACCTCCCATCCCGTGTGAGGCAGGTTCTCTCCTTTGCCTCTGTGCCCACTATAAAGCTTGCAGGGATTCTCCTGTCCCCATCTTCTATTGAGCTGCAGACATGTTAGAACTGCAGACATGGCCTGTGGTATCTGACTTCTATGTGAGATCTGGGGATTTGAACTCACGTCTTTATATGGGTGGGTCAAGCCACTGAGTCACCTCCTTAGTCCTGATTTAGTTTTTAAAATTATATTATTAATTCATGTGTATGGGTGATTTGCCTGCATGTATGTCTGTGCATCACACCATGCCTAGTGCCCTGGAAAGCTATAGCATGGTTAGGTTCCCGGGAGTTACAGACACTTGTCATGTGAGCACTGGGAACTGAACCTGAGTCCTCTGGAAGGGCAGCCAGTGCTCTTAACCACTGAGCCATCTCTCTATCCCTTAATTTCTAGGTTTTAAAGAAACAGATTGTGTGAGGGGTAAAATGGATCTTGCGAGGGGTCTTAGGTTGTCAACAAGATTGTGTAAGCTCTTCTGTAGGCTACGTTTGTTAACTTCCTGCCCATCTTCTCCCCCATTTATATCAGTTTTGAGGTGCTTTGAGGACAATTTCCTAATGTCTTCTGGTCATTCTTCCAGGTGGGGTCCTCCTGCGTCTTCCAGTCTGCTGTCCTTTCTTTACTGTCTGCTTGCTGTGGTTTACAGCCCATCTCACTGATGGTTGGACCTGGGTCGCTCACAGCACGTTTAGCTTTCCACAAGATGTAATCCAGGATTTAAACAGGCCCTTCTAACGTCCGTGACACTTATCCCAGATTTTTCTCAACAATGAGAGGAAATAGAGGTTGCTTGAATCTGCCCTCGGTACAGTTCTGGTGGCCATCGATTGTCCGAAGCCCATTTTCACAGTTTATGGTCTAAGTTCTGGAAGCAAACCTATGAGAGTTTTTTTTCTCCTCACTAAGATTTTTTTCTTACATTTTTATTGTTTTCTTGTTGATCCTATTTAAATTTTCCTGGGTTTGTAAGTTGATGTCATTTATCCATTTGGAAAATCCCCAGTCACTATGTCTCCATATATTACTTTCTTATTCCCTCCATTTCTGTATCTTCCCTTGCTCCCCCTTCCCCCCTCTTTCCTTCATCCAGTTGTCTTACAAAGTATGGGGATTCTTTTTTTTGAAAAGATTTGTTATTTATACTTTATGTGTATGAGTGTTTTACCTGCATGTATGTAAGTGTACCACATGTGGCTTGCTGTCCAAGGTTGGCACAAAAGGATGTTAGATCCCTTGAAACTTGAGGTATGAATGACTGTGAACCACCACATGGATGCTGGGGATTGAACTCAGATCCTCAGAGAGAGCTATAACTCCATCCCAGAGAGGAACAGGTTTCATTCTGACATTTTCATGCAAACATACCAGTGTTTCTCTCTCTAGGACTAAAGGGATGAGGCAGGTTCCATATCCAGACCGTCTCTATTCTTTCCTGAATTATTTTCACTTATAATGTCTTTATTATGTGTTAGCTGGATGTTTTCTATTGTTCTGTCTTCTGGATCCTCCCTTCACCAATGGTGTGTTGTTTTGTTTTTCCAGTCTTCTCTTGAAACCTTCCATCAGTTCGAGAAATCAGAGAGCTGGAGAGATGGCTCAGTAGTTAAGGGCACTGGCTTCTCTTCCAGAGGACTAGGCATGCATTTCAAATATTGTTCTTCCCAGCCCTCTAGTTTTGCTTTTTGATTTTTCATGATAGGGTTTCCTTATGTAGTCTCGGCTGTCCTCAAACTTGCTCTGTAGACCAGGCTGGACTTGAACTCACAGAGATTCACCTGCATCTCTTCCAAGTGCTGGGATTAAAGATGTGAGCCACCACCAACTAGCTTACTCTCTTCTTTTGAGATGCTTTTTATATTTTAAAAACGTAGTATTATTGTTGCTACAGTTTTTATTATACTTAGTGAGTGTGTGTGCATGTTGGGTGATTTTCTCTCTCTCCCTCTCTCTCTSTSTGTGTGTGTGTGTGTCTGTGTGTGTGTGTCTGTGTGTCTGTGTGTGTCTGTGTACACCCATGATACATGAGTGGGTATGACGGTTGTGTGTATGCATGTGTGCATGATGCATGTGTTTGGGGTATGTGTGTATGTTTGTGTGTGCCTGTTAGAACACATGAAGGTCAGAGGGCAACTTTATGGATCCTCTGGGTGCCTTTACTTCCTGAGACAGCTCTTTGACATGCTTTTTCCCAATGCTTGTAAAATTATGCATTTACTTTGGAAGTATAAATTTTTAATTAAAATTATTAAAATAAAATAACAAAAAAACCACTTTTGTCATCCTCTAGAAGTCATCTACACAAATGAACATCTTACAACACTCAAGGAACATAGAACATGATGTGAATTGTCTGAAATTAAAAGTGGTGGTTCCTGACTGGAATCTTAGCACTTGAGAGGTTAACGGGAGAATTTCTGTCGGTCTGAAGCAATACTGGTCTATAGAGTAAATACCAGGCCAGTATGGGCTACATAATGAGTCAGTGTAGGCAGAACTTTCCTCTCCAGACTACCTGCTCCCAAATAACCAGCAGCCACATCCAAAGAAACTAAATCACAGACTTAATATAAATTATAAATACTTAGCTGATAGCTCAGGCTCATTGCTACCTCTTACATTTAAATTAACCCATATTTCTTATCAATGCTTTGCCACATGGCTCATGACTTTTTCCTCATTTTTGACACATCTAGCTTCTTTGGTGACTGGCTAGCACCTGCTTTGACTCTGCCCTTCTTTCCATCATTCTCCTATTTTGGCTGTCCCATCTATAATCCATGCCTGCCTACTGGCCAGTCAGGCTTTATTAAACCAATCTAAGTGACAAATCTTCAGTATGTGAAAGGATTCTTTCACAAGATTTCTCCCTTTTTGTCCAACTAAAAAAGGTTTTAATCTTAATGTAGTAAAATTATATATAACAAAAGCACTTACTAAGTAAGAATTACAGTTCAACAAAGACTCCAAAACGATGAAATGTTACCTAATAACAGGGACATCAGGCTGTCTGGACAAACAACCAAAGTTCCTCTGTACCGTTACAGCATCCAAATCTGACCTACAGGCCTAGCATGTCTGAAAGACTTTCCTGTGACATAAGGAATTCTGAATGACTGTCCTATGTTGTCTTAGCAAAGTTCAGCAGTCACTGTTTTTTGTTCTATTGGTCTAGATTGGACAGTAACTGTCAGAAATTGAGGCAAGGGTAGTTTCTGTCCACATGGCTAGCCTTTGTCATAAAGAAAGAAAACTTATATAGAATTTTTCAATGCCCATCATCTTCATTGAAGTAGATTGGTGCTGCCAGGAGTAGATATGTCTCACTGTCATGAAAAAAAAAGGTTAGTTAACACATTAAATGCCATATTCTGTAGGTCTTTCAAGTAGTTGAAGACAACCTAGCTATCTAAATATATCTGCTTATGACATTCAAACCATATATAACATGAGTATAAGTTTGACTATCATAGATGACTATTAATTTGTATTTTTAATTATATATTATATTTTAAATAAATTACATGAGCATAATAACCCACATAAGAGTAGAAACATACATACTGTACAGCAAAATGAACTTTAAATTTGTATCAAAATACAAAAATCCATACAAATGAAAAAATATTTAAGACTAGTAGTTGGTGTCAAAGTAGATTCAATATTTTACACTTCTATTCTATCCTTTCTATATACCCCTTTTTCTTTTCAGAAAGAGATCCATGAATCTAATCTCTTTTATCCAACTTTTTTCTGACCATTACCAATAGCAACTTGCAACCAACAACCCTTAAATAATAATAAATATCCATAATCAAATAACCCATTTATTTGGAACATGGGCATAGATTTCTAGATTACTTCCTGTTACTTGGGGACATTGGTAAACTTTGGGGGAGTTGAGAAAATTTAGAATAATTGTTAAGTCTTGACTGTAGTATTCTGTGAGGCTGGATCGTCACAGTCAGCAGCCTGGAAGCTGTTCTGGATGATTGATCACCTGAACCATCATTTTCATTGGTATTTAGCTTCCTTGCTCTGAAAATACTTAAACTTTTAACATACATATCTGTATTGATACAAGTATAGATTGTACACTGTACACAAGTCAGTTAAGATATTTTTGCTATGTGTTGGAGCAGGTAAAATATATATCGCACATCTTGTAGGTTTTTTAGGTTTATTTTTTGCTTGTTTGTAGCCAGGATCTTCAGTGGGTCTTCTTTGATCAAACCTGATTGTTTTTAACCCAGAATGATTCCACAGCCTCTCATTTTCTGTGGAAATAAAAGCATAACCTCTCCCCCAAAGTTACACATCTTTTGACTTAAATTTTGAAGCAAGATATTTATAAAGTATATAGGTTGGTTGAATCTAGCAGTTATTATAATCTAGTGTCTCTTAATAGCCAAAAAGTTCAAAGACACCGTATAAACATACAGGATCCAGACTGTGTATTTCTCATCTTTATATAGCTAATTATATTTTATTACTCTATTCCTTTTTTAAGGACCTTTTCTACCCTCTTCTTTTCTCTCCCCAGCCTACATATATTTTTTAACATACTGTAACCCATTAAGAGGTTTTTTTTCTGTCTGAATCTGTCTTTACTACCTATCTATAAACTTTTCTGTCTGATGAGCCAAACCCCTAAAGCAGCCATGCAGCATGTTGGCAGACCTCTCAAGCCTGCAGTCAATGGCTGGGAGAGTCTCTAGACTGTGGACTTTATGAGAGACTGCAGAACCTGCCACATGACTTAGCTCATAGCAGTTGGCAGCTGGGTCCATCTCACAGGCAGCTGTTGGGAGAAGTGACTGGCAGGAGATTGTGAGACTGGTTCTCTATGTTTAGAGACTTTTTTATACTTTTTTATGTGGATCTATGCCCCACAGTAGGTGCCATTTGTTGGCTTAGTTTTCCTGTCCCTGAGCTGCTCTCAAATAATCACTCAGAGGCTTAATATTAATTACAAATGCTTAGTCAGTACCTCAGGCTTCTTACTACCTAACTCTTAGATTTAAATTACACCATGTTTCTTATCTATTGTTTGCTACATGACTCATGACTTGCTACCTCATTCTCTACACATCCTGCTTCCTTGGCAGCTGGCTGGCATCTCCTTGGACTCTACCCTTATTCTTCCCTTTGTTTTCCTAGTTTGGTGGTCCCAATGATAGTTCCTGTCTGGCTACCAGCCAATCAACTTTTTATTAAACTAATCTGCGTAGCAAATCTTGACAGTGAACAAAAGGCCATTCTCTCTCTCTCTTGCACACATTCTATTCTTTTTAAAGAAAAATTATTCTAATTTCTTTTCCAAGTGTATCATTATGGATGATTATTTTTGTACCCTATAACTTCACTGAATTTATTAATTAGTACTAATATGTATGTATAATCTTTGGGATTTTGTACATATAAAGTAATGTTACTTTCAGTTTTACTTATTCTACGTTCCTCCCTCCTTCCCTTTCTTCCTTCTTTTCTTCCTTTCAGTACAGTAAAAAGAGAGACTGCTGAGAGTGAACATCCTTTCCTTGTCCCTGACCACAAGGAGAAATGCTCTAAGCTTTTTGCTTTTGAAAATAACATTATGGCTTCCCCATGTATGATACTTATTATACTGAGGGACAGTTCTTGTAGGCTGAATTTTGAGAGGTTTATTTCTATCATGAACGCATGCTGAGTTTGCCCAATACCTTTTCGGCATCTGCTGGTGGGACATGGTTTATGTTTGCCTTGTATTAATGCGATGCATCCCATTTATCCTTTTGCAAATGTTGAAGCATTCTTGCTTTGCAGCGTCCTGTTGGGATGAGAGGAAATGCCTGACATTTGTGGAAGGATTTCTGCATTGGTTTCCTGTTCATGAGTTTTATAAACAAGGCAAAGAGGCTCCTTAGTCACAAGTACCAGAACTTTCCTCTGAAGTTAGGAAAGTGTCAAATTGGTTAAACATTGTGTCTGTGACAAAGACTGGCTTCTTCTGAACCTGGACCTAGCACTGTGTAGGATTCTTGGTCTGTCCGGGTTAGAAGCTATGCTCTGGAGTTAGGCAGATGGCCAGCTTGACTGTTGGCCTAGGTGAGGCCATAGGTTAGGCTCTGAGCCAGATGGTGTGCCTTGTTATTGGACTGCTTGGATGGGTAGAGCCAAGGTTATACTTTGCTGTGAGGCAGAGCCAAAATATTGTCCTGAAGAGTAGGCTGTCTCTGTATCCAGACTGGAATGCTGTCTAGGAAGGGCTGGTCAGTGTGGTCCCAGGACAGATGGAGGCACAAGCCTGGCTTTGCAGATCACAGCAGTTGACTGGGTTCTCCCATAGGATGTCACTGATACGGAGGCACAGCTCCATCCTCAGCCTGTCATCCCTGCCCCATTCTTTGTTTCTCCGTGGTCTGCTGCTGAATCATCCAGTGTTCTTCATTGAGCAGAACAGATGGAGCCTTCCCGTGGGCATCTTAGAGTTCTGGGAAGCTGTATGTTCTCATTTGGTTCTGTTTCCCCACTATAGAGAAACTTTAGATCCAGGGTTACCACCTTGTTGAGGCCTGTTCCAGCCTGAGCAAGGGGCAATGCAGTCAAAGTGAAACTGCTTCTCTTATCCTTCTGTGAGTTTTGCAGCCCATGGGTAAGGTTTAGCCTCCTCCTCCAGTTCTGGGGTGGGGTGGAGATAGTTCCTGCTTGGTTGTTCTGTGATGAGAGTTAAATTCATGGACATTCTGACATCAGCAAGATATCTTTTTAACCTAAGTGTTGTTTGTCACCTCCTGAAGTTCCTGTTCAGACTGTGGTAACATCCAATCATACAGTGTTAGTTAGGGTTTCTATTGCAGTGATAAATCACCATGACCAAAAATAACCTGGGGAGGAAATGGTTCTTTTGGCTACACATTTACATCACAGTCCATCAACAAAGGAAATCAGGGCAGGAACCTGGAGGCAGGAATCAGAGCAGAAACTATGAAGTAACACTGCTTACTGGCTGGATCAGTTTGCTTTCTTATATACCAGAGGACCAGCTGTCCAGGGGTGACAATGCCCGCAGTGAACTGGGCCCTCCCACATCAATCACCAATCAAGAACATGCCCCACAGACTTGCCGACAGACAATACAGAAGGAGGCATTCTCTTTCTCAATTGTGGTTCCTTTTTTCAGATAACTAGCTTGTGTCAAGTTGACAAAAAACAAAACAAACAAAATTTTAAAACCCAAACCAGCTAGGATACAGTGTGTGTTTGTTATTCACAATATCTGCCTTTTCCCATGCTCCAGAGGGGAGAAAATGCAACCTGTCACCTTTAACGATCTGCTCATCTTTTTGGATATCTGCTTTCACATTTTTGACAGTTTATTGAGTATAATTTACTTGCAATATAATTTACTATTTTAATGTACATTCCAATGACTTTTACAGAGCCATGCAACCAGCAGCACAGCCCAGGTTTGGAACTTAGGCCTTACCCATCCCCTGAAGAACCCCTCACAGCTGTGGACAGTCCATTCTTGGTCCCCTTAGTCCATGCAACCACACATATATCTGTCTCTATAGAGAATTTCTGGGCATTTTATAGATATGGAATTATCCATTATATGGCCTTCTGTGTTTGGCTTCCTTTATTAAGAAAAAATATTTTTGAGATCCATTCACTCACAGAATGTATTAGCATTTTTTCCTTTTATTGAGGAATAGTATTTCATTGTATGGATTGTTCAGGTTTATTTTTCCACCCTCCAACAAAAGTACATTTTAACTGTTCCTAACTTTTGCTTTCAGTAATGCTACTAGAAATAATTGCATATAAGCTGGTGAAACTATTCCTTTTCACATGTATGAGAACACATAGTAGTGGAATTTTTGAATCATAATTAACATTATGTTTCACTTTATTTTTGTATGTGTGTGGATGTGCCATATACATGCATGCATGCAAAAACATTCACATGTGTGAGGGCTTATGTGTGCATATGCACATGGATGAATGTGCGCATGCGTGTAGAAGTCAGACGTTGATGCTGGGAGTCTTTGCCCATCTCTCTCCATCTTATATAACAAGGCAGGCTCTCTCTGTCACTTGAACCCAGAATGTGGAAGTTTATTGGAGTTAACTCATTTTATTTATTGGGGTTAACTCAAGACTACCTATCTAAGGTCTGTTACTTCCTTATAGTCTTTCATTCCCACAAGCGTGTAGTCCAAAAGTACTGATAACCATTTCCCCGTGGTGTTTCCCTCCAGGATGTCCACAGGACACAAGGACACAGAATCTATATTCCTGCTCTTCAGAATACTTAAATTGGACATTTCAAGTGCAATAAAAGAGTTATTTCCTTTTCTAGAGGTCCTCCGTGACTACAATGTCATCAGCAATAAACAGTATGACGTAAGTGAAGTTTCTTGCATCCTGACCCAGAAAAAAAAAACTCCAAATTAAGTTACTCTTTGATATCTTGAAGCAAACTGGATGACTGGCAGTTTAAGATTAGACTTTCAAAAAAATAAAAAATAAAAAGGATGGAGTTAATTTTTAAACAAAGTTTTTGCCTCTCTGCTTGTGTGTGTGTGTGAGTGTGTGTGTGTGAGTGTGTGTGTGTTTGTGTGTGTGTGTGTTCACATAGGTGCTGGTGCCCACAGAGTCCAGAAAAGAGTTCCAAATTCCCTGGAACAGGAGATACAGGCAGTTGTGAGACACCTGGTGTGGGTGTTGCGAATCACCTTGGGTCTTCTGTAAGAGCAGCACATGCTCTTAACCACAAGCCAGCTCTCCAGCCCTGCCCCCAATTTTTGACAAAGAATTATTGACAAAGTTTTCAGAGCATTTTGTAGAGATATTAGTTACAATAATAAATTCATGAATTGTGCATCAGAATTCTGAACTCAGGTTTAAAATCTGTCTTTCCGGGGAGTGACATGTATCATGTAAATATTTCTGCAAGTGTTCTCTCCATTTATCAAGGGGAGGAGAAGCAGAGGCCTCAGGAGATGGTCCTGCTTCTATCTGAGGGGAAGGTATTCCATGATCCCTACTGGAATCAGGGTGAGTATTGTTGAAGACAAGCCAGAACAGAACAGGGGTTCTCCATTGATGCACAATGTCTTATGCATTTCACACCATGTAAATTATGCAATTAAAACTAAACGGAACTAACAAAGTAAATGAAAACTCAAAGTAATTTTATTTTACTATTGAATTATTTTAATGAACTGACTTCAGGGATATTTCAGCGAGCACATTTTATTTTAATACACATCTATTTTAGAACCCTACCTCTGAGAACATAATACCTACAGAGTCTCTTTTGGAGCAATTTTTTGAACCTATTCATTTTTATTTTATGTATACAACTGTTTTCTCTACATGTGTGCCTATGCACCACCAGTATTCCTGGTGCCTTTGGAGGGCAGAGAGAGCTCCAGATCCCCAGACACTGGAGTTACAGGTGGTTGTGAACACCATTAGCGTGCTGGGAATAGAACCCAAGACCTCTGCAGGAGCAGCAAATACACTCAACCACTGAATCATCTCTCCAGCTCCTTTAAATTTTTTTTTGTTTTATGAATATTTGGCCCTCCAGTAGAGTTCATGGTCAGAGGGAATGGACACCTAGTTTCCTACAGGAGGAAAGGTGGTGTCAGACTAACAGAACATCATTGGCCACCTGCCATTTTAGCTAACCAGTTTTTGTTGTTGTTTTTTAAGAATGCATCTATCTTATTTTTATTTATATGTGTACAAGTATTTTGCTTGTGTATATGTGTGCATACCATTTGTGTGCCACAAAAGAGCACCAAATCCCTTGTTTTTGAGTTACAGGTGTTTGTGAGGTATTGTGTAGACACTGGTAACCGAACTAGGGTTCTCTGCAAGAGCAGCAAGTATTCTCTAAATGAACCATATCTTTAGTCTTTCCATTCTAAAAAAAAAATGCATTTATTACTTATTTACCTATAGGTACGTGTATGTTTGTATTGTGTGTACATGTGTGTACGAGCCTGCTGCTCTGCACGTGGAGAAGTCAGAGGACAGCCTGTGATTAGTTGATTCTCCACTTTCACCATCTGAATCCCACTGACTGAACTCAGACCATCAGGATTGGTGACAAGTGCCTATAACCCACTGAGCCATCTCACCAGCTCCATTGTTAACCCTTAGCCCTAGTGTTCCTTTGTTACAGAAAGTGGCCCTTCTTACAGGTCATAGAAATGATGGTTGGGGCTCAAAGTCACTAGCTAGTATTTTCAAAGAGAAAATATGTACTTGTTTCATGAAGTAGCCATGCAAATATAAAAATTTTCACTAGAAGATATGTCTGTTGTGGATTGAGGTACACTAACTGTGATTGTTTCCTAGGGTTCTTCTGTGACCTGGAAGTCTGCATTTAAATTTTCTTCATTAAATATCTTTTAAGGATTTTCAAGAATCCCATACAAACCTGATCCCTGTACGAAAAGTGGTCTACAGAGTCTTGGAAGAACTGGAAAAGAAACATGACCTGAAGGCTCTAGAATTATTGTTCTGTAAGCAAAATATGGAGGCATACCCTGATTTGGAACACATTTTTAAAAGATTTAAAAATGGTAATTGGGCTTACTATCACCCTTGGAGATCAAAGTCCTTATTTCCCCTCAATAACCAAATATTAAACATCTACCATGTGTCATATACAGTGTAGCACAATCTGAGCTATAGCAGTTTAAAAACTAACATGTTATGTATCATCACAAAACTTACAACTAATGGCTACAGTTGACACCCTCCCGAGGTCTGGTAGGCTGGGTATTTAGGCTAAGACAATGAGAGCCCCATGAGCATCAGGCTATGTAGAAGAGGATAGAAAGAACTCAGTCCCAGTAGGTTAGCCCTGCTGTGTCTCTTCAGTGGAGCCCTTATAACATTATACGTAGGAGTCCATCAGGTTCACTATCCCCCACCTTGAGTGACAGCTCAGCTGTGGGTTGCAGGATCCATCTTAGCTTAGCACCACAGGCTCATAGAAATCAACAATGTGTGAGTGAGTTCCTCATCCCCATCTTGTCCATCTTTAAAGCCTGCCCATCATCAAGCTTCCCTTTGGTATGTGCCAGATCCTCGACCTTCCATCCAGGAAAGCCCCTCTTTCTTCTGACAGTTGTGACAGCCTGGAAGCCATGTTCAGCTTCTATTTCTTTTTCCTGTTTTGACGTCTGCCTTCCCTGCCCTGTGAATACTGGAACAGGAACACAGCAGAAAATGTGTCTTTGACTTTTTTAGTCTTGACCTTGAGTGTCTCCTATCTGTATGGGAAGCATAAACTCTCCCCTGTGGAGTCTTCTCTGTCCCAGGACATGCTGGGTAAACTTTGTCATGTGGGACACATTGAATATGGAGTGATGGCAAGACTGGAAATTCATAAATGTGTAATGCAGAAATGCTGCCCCTTGTCCCTGCTAAAGATCTCTAATGGCTTCCTCCTCTTCTTCCCTCTCCCTCCCACTTCAGTCTTACCACAGAACGAACTGTGGTCCGGAGAAATTGATAGAAGGGACCCGAACTCCCAGCTCAGTGTTGAACAAGGTAACTATACCTGGAGAGAGGTTCTTATTGCCACAGAGACCAGCAAGTAAAGGTGATCCTTAGCGGAATGTGACTTGGGGAAAAACAGAAAGCAGTGAGGGGAGTGGCTATGAGCCTGGCGTTAGCTTTCTTGCACTGGCACAAATTACCCAGGAGAAGCTGGGCACTCAAATTCTGAGGCAGAAGGATTGTGAGTTTGAGAACAGCCAATTGTATGTAGTAAAACTCTCTCAAAAACAAAACAGATACCTGAGAAGTCAATTAGTTTCAGTTCATGATGTTAGGAACTTCAGCCCAGATGGTTTGACCTCATTTGTTATAGTGGGGCATGACACCAAAGGAAGGGATTGGGGAAAGCAAGACTGTTTGCTTCATGGTGACCTGGAAGCAAGGAAGGAGTGGATATGCCTGTGTCCTTCAAGGATACACCTCCAGTGATCTAAATTCCTTCAGCTCAGCTCTGCCTATTAAAGGTAAAACCAACACCCACTAGTGCCATTCTGAGGGGGAAACCTCTAGAACATGAGTCGTGGAAGGAGGATGCACTTGAGATCCAAGCTGACCAGCCTCTAGTAGGATGGAGGATACTGGCAGAGCAACCATGACAGCAGACAGGCAGCCTGATACCCACGACGGTGGACCTGAGCCCAGTGTCAGCAGCCAGATTGAGAATATGACTACTCAGAAATAATTGTGACTTAGAGAAGCCTCTGAAGGAGGTGACCAGTATGGAACTGTGAAAGGTGAAGCTGTGTGGTCCATGGTGGCATCAAAGAGAAAATGCTCTGTAAGAGAGATGTTCCTGATTTGCCCTGCCCTTACATGCACTGGTCTCTGACACCAGATGCATGGTGATTGGGGTTTTTCCACACCAACCAACTCTCCAGACACCAGCATTTAATTAAATTCAGATAAAGCGTTCAGTGCCTCCCTACTTCAGAGGCTGGTTACAAAATCTGGGGTGTGACCTGTGCATAGATCAGAGGTCGCCGTGGCCCCTCAGGCTACAGAACTGTTAGCATAGCTAAGGAACCTCAGGGAAATGTTAACTTATAATTTATTAGAAAAGCCATAGCTCAAAAATAGTCAGCTAGGATGAGGGGAATTGGGGAGGTGACTCAGGTGTCAAAGTGCATACAAACACAGAACTTGAGTTTGATCCCCTAAACTCGTGTAAAAAAAAAAAACAGCTCATGACACAGGGGCAGGAGCTGTAATCCTAGTACCAGGGAGGCAGAGACAGGCAGCTCCCTTGAGATCACTCCCCAGGAAAATTGATAAGGTTTAGTCCAGTGAGGGACTCCATCTCTACAAAAAGAGGTCCAGGCCACCTGAGGAATGACACCCAAGGTCGTCCTCTGTTCTCTGCACACATATGCACACTAACAATAACCACATGGGTGAGGGACACCCCAAGGAATAACGGGGAGAGAATGAACACAACACTCTATTGTCTTCCTGGGGCACACCACCCTTCCATCACTATGGAGTTTGCCAACCCAAAATCTCTCTGAACAGAGTCTCTTAGGATCTTTAATAAAAGTTCCGTCATACTGGCAGGATGAATAAAATCAGTAGCCATGTGATCAAGTCAACTTCTAGGTCTTCTCATCTTGGAGGTCAGGGTTCCCATGTCGTCATGTTTTGTTCCCCTGGCAGCCAGCCCTCCGTTATTAATGGCTTTCCAAACTTTACCTCTGTAATATACACTGTAGCGGTAATGAGGAAGGCCGGCTATGCTCAAGTGTAAACTGACCCTCTTTTCACCTTAATCACTTGGAACTCACCCAGAATTTGAGGAGCTCTGGCCAGAAACAGGGGATGAAGACCAAAACTACCATTTCTTAGTATGTCACATTGTCACACTTGATATTCGAAGAGATGGATTCAAACACGAGAAATGTTGTTTGAGAGCAACAATATTGCAGAAGAAAGACAGATAGAGGAAGACACACAGCAAGAAAGTGGTAGAGGTGTGGGAGGGGCACACAGATTCTTTGAGACAGAGAAAGGAAGAGGGAAGGAGATGAATGAGAGCAGAAAGAATAACAGACAATGGCAGATGGATCCATGTTGCTAGTTTCTTGCTTTAGTTAGCATCAAACACGGGTTGCCCTCTACCTCAGCTGGTATAAAGTATTGGTATCATTCAGATGCCCAGTATATATGTGAGGAAGCTAGTTTTGAGAGAGACTGAGTGTTCACAGGTTCATATGAAAAGCAAGAATCCAGGCACTCAGAAGGCAGAGTCTGTGTTCTTGACTGTGTACTGCTAATCTCATGGAAAACATGAAACAGAAGTAGGGGAAAGACAGAGAGAAAATACAGGAAGGAATAGCAGGAATGGGAGGGAATGGAGTCAGGCTGTTCCTGAGTTCTCGTGAGAAGACCAGCAGGGACGAGACAACAGATATATACAGGGAGGCCATTTTGTGAAGAGATGTGGTCCAGAGACTGCTAGAAACTCAGGTAAGGTCACTGGGCTGGGAAGCTCTGGAGACACTTCGGGCATGCTATAAACATGGATATGAAGACAGATCACCATCTGGTGCTAGAGTGACCCAGGCAGTGCTTTATCAGTCAGAGCTGACCCTTACAACCTATTCTCATGACCCGAGTCTGACCTCAAGAATCATGGCAAGCTTCTCAGCTCCAGATGGGCTCTGGATTGATGCTTCAAGGGCTCCTTCAGCCTTTGTATCACAAAAAGAGCAACCTGCTTCAACTACTGAAACAAACATCTGATTTTTGTTCCTTAGGACCTGGTGACAGCTGTTCTCAAGAAAGCCTGACCTGGTCACCCTCAGGTCCCTCCTCATCTGATGGTCTGTTCTCGTTGACTCTGTTAACATTGCTGTCTTCTCCCATGTGAATTCATTTGCTTTCTGTTGCTGTGATGAAACCCCATGACCTAAAGCAATGTGGGGAGGAAAGGGTTTACTTCATCTTACAGTTTATAGTCCACCATGAAGGGACATCAGGATAGGAACTTGAGGCAGGGATTTAAGCAGATGTCGTGGAGGAACGCTGTTTACTGGCTTGCTCCCATGGCTTGCTCCGCTTGCATTCTTATATCTGAGGACCACCCATACAGGGGTGACACCTTCCAGTGGTGTTATGTCAATGATCAGTCAAGAAAATGTCCCTGCAGATTTGTATATAGGCCAATCCAGTGGAGAAATTTGTCTCAGTTTTGAGTTCCTCTTCCTACATGATCCTATCTTGTTTTCCTGACAAAACAAAACCAGCCCACACAGCTCACACATGGGGTATGCTTTCCTCATGTTTCTGATGTCCACGATATTTTCTGCATCTGTAGCTTTTCCAAGTTCAGGGTTTAAATATCAGGGTCTTGGTCCTCAGGCTTGACTAGGAAAGTTTTGTCTCCTGAATATGTCACCCATGTTCTTGAATTCACACTTGTCTGTCTGTGGCTTGCTTGACTGACTAAACATGGCCTACATGCTCAGATCCTCTGTCCAATGGGGGTTAGAGAGCGATGATGAACATGAACATCGGGGAGGCAGTGAATTTTCCCCTTTGCGTTCAGCTCATACGATCATGACACAACTGGACCTCTTAAATGATACCTCCACTTGTTACCAGGGTAACAGCTTGAGAGTCTCTCTCCAGAGAAGATAGACCACTGTGGGGAAAAGCTTTGATGTATTGATATAATGATTGTTTGATTGATTGATTTGATTCGATTTGATTTGATTTTCCGAGAGAGGGTTTCTCCCTGTAGCCCTTGGCTGTCCTGGAATTTGTTCTGTAGACAAGGCTGGCTTTGAACTCAGAGTTCCACCTGCCTCTACCTCCTGATTGCTGGGATTAAAGGTCTGCAGTACCATGGCCTGGCTCCCTTTGATATTTTTAATTAAACCATTGTCCTTCCTTAATATAATAGGTATTTAAACTATTGCTTATTTAAAATATTCTAAATTCAAGGCATTGATTATAATATTATAATATCATGTTTATAAACAGAACTTATAAGTAATTACAATTATAAACAACTATCAATATAAAAATGAACATGAGTAAAAATATTATATCCTTTTCTAATATATTAATACATGTATTCTTGTGATTATCTTCTGAATGACTTTAAAATGATAATGTATTATTACATTTTCAGAAGGTAAAAAGTTTATTTCATGGGATCTAATCTTTTACCCAACTAAGTGTTCAGATTCAATTATGTGTTTAGTTCCTGGCGGATCAGGAATGTCTGGGTTCAAATTCTGCCTCTGAGATCCCAGACAGGTTATCTATCCTCTCTGGACCCTGGTGTCATCTCCTATATAAGGGATGTAACAATGGTGCATGCTCCAGATGGACATCAAATGATGCCATGAAGAGCGTCAGTAGTCGTGTTTGGTACTTCATCTCTGTTGCATGTTACTTGTTTCTTATTGTTGTTACTGATTCAGTCATCAGTGTCAGTTGTACCTGCTTCCAGAATCTGAGCTTCTCACACTGCATAAATGGGATTTCTTCTCTAAGGATGTCTAACATGGATACCCACTATGAAATCCATTATTCCTCAGACTGGAGAAGCAACAATGGAAGAAATACCACCATCATCCAGGGAAATCAAACTGAGAATCATCAATTCTCCATCCCCCAGGTTCACAATGGTATGTACGTAATAGTATTTATATTTTTATTCCATGACTCATCTTTGCAAACACCTCTCTGGCACTTTGAAGGGTTACTGTGTGGATTTCAGGTGGGATATGTCATTTAAGAAGAGACTTCTTTAAATTAACACTTTATTTTAAAATGCTTTCAGAGATTTACTTATTTTTGTTTTATCTCTGTGGGTGATATATATATATATATATATATATATATATATATATATATATATATAT
>LOJH01020764.1:0-10528 GCA_001685095.1 Ellobius talpinus | reverse complement strand
GGGAGCTCCCAGTGTCAGGAACCATGTCTCCTCCATCAGACTGGGAGCTCCCAGAATCAGGGCATGTCTCCTCCATCAGAGACAGGGACCATGTCTCCTCCATCAGACTAGGAATTCCCAGAGATTTTCAAGGCCATGTTACTAGGGCAGGTGCGCTGGACAGGTGCCCCTGACAGAGAATAACAATCTGTAGTCTTAACCTGGACATTCAGATGTCAAGATCCTGAGCCAGGACCAGTCAGGACCCAGCCACTGGCTGTCTGGGTTCGCGCAGGCGCACTCCCGAGCCCGGGAATTCCTTTGCAGCCTCCTTTGTCACAGTCCAGCTGGAGGACCAGTCTACCTTCCTGCACCACCAGACCCCAGACCGTGGCACAGGCTGAGCAGGGCGGAGGGGTCCGCGGGAGGCGCGGTGGGCGGGGCTGCGGGAGGATCCTCCTGCTGACTGACAACCTCCTTGTCCCCGCCCCCGGTTCTCCTGCACAGCCCTGGAGTAGCCGCCGACGCCGACGCAGCCGCAGCCGCAGCAGCATCCTCACCGCAGGCCACTGAGACCCGGAGAGAAACGCGCTCTCGCAGCATCTTCCCGTATCCACCACTGAGCCCAGGACCGCTCACCTGCAGTAGGGATGCAGATCGCGGTCCCGCCATCCTGCCTCCATCTAGATTTAGCGCCGAGCTGTGGGAGAGCTACCCAGTCCATAAACGTCAGGATGAATGCACGTGGTTGTCGGCCTCTCCTTCTACCGCCGCCAGTTGGGTCAAGTGCAGCTAGGCGCCCCTGCTTTTAGTTGTCACCCCAGAGTATGGGCGCATGTGCACCTAGGAGTACTTGACCCACGCTCCCTCTGCTCCAGGGTAGGACCTGGAGCTTTCGCACAGGTCTGCAGCTCACATGGAGGGGTGCCCTGCTCCCCAGAGGGATAAAGACCAGACCTCTATTGGTACAAACAGAAAGTATGGAGTAGGGGAGGACCCTGTTTGCTGGGTATCTCCTCACCCTTGCTGCCCTCCCCCTTGCCCTAAGGCAGGGCTACTTCCCCTCGGAGAACCGTATTTCTCAAGGGGCTGTCCAGCACCTTCTAGATCTCAGCCATTACATCAAGAATGCAACAATCATGGTGGTGCATGCTCGTAATGCCAGCAGAGCTGGAGGCAGTAGGACCAGGTATTCAAAGCACAGGGCAGTCTATGCAACAAGGTTCAAAACCAGCTTGGTTTACATGAGACCTTATCTCAAAAAACATTTTTAAGGGACAGAGAGATAAAAGAAGGTTGATACTTTAGGAGTAGATTATGTGGACATAGAATTACTTCTCTCACACATTTTAAAAAATTCTAAGAAGTACATTGTTGAATAGAATCCCCACACAGTCTTCAGTAACAGAACCTTCTGTCTTCCTGCTTCTTCTTTAGCTTAGGGCTTCCAGTTTTTCAGTTACCTCAAGGGCCCTACTGGCTGTAGGCTTCCTAGTTGCAAGATACTCTGGGAAATGTAGTCTTACCCTTGGGAGTGTTGACGCCTCCAAATGATGTCATCACTGGTCAAAGAGAATGGTTCCCAGGTGGGAAGCAGGCAGCCTCAGCTATGCTGGGTTAAAAATTCTACTTCTCACGCTGCTCAAAATGACCTATTTTACCTACACCCAAGAAGGTAAGAGGCACAGCCAATTACCAGGTCCCAGAAAGCTTGGGGAACCACGGATGCCAGCTGAAGCTGTGTGGACTGGGCATTGTGTAAGGGGTAGATGCTTAATTAGGCCAGCAGGAGGGGGAGGCAGAGAGGGAGAAGGAAAGGGAGGCCTCTAAAGTTTCGAGGTCAAGCTAGGTTCTGTATCCCTGGTACAGGAAGGCTCAGGTGTCCCCATGACCAAGTAAGACCTCCCTCTGGGCATCTCTAGGCGTCATCTCAAACTGGTACAGTGTCCTTCATTTACAGTCCAAGAACAAAAACGACAGTCACCATGAGATAGGTTTTGTGGTGAAGGGCACTTAGCTCTGGGTTCCAAACCTGCAAAAGAATAGTAAATGAGAATAATGTGGCTAGTTTTATTTTTCATTGCTGAGGAATGAACCTAAGACCTTGTGAAGACTAGGCAAGCTCTCTACCACTGAGCCACACCCCAGCCCCTCACTGGGGGATTCTAGGCAGGGGCTCTACCACTGAGCCACACCCCCAGCCCTCACTGAGGGATTCTAGGCAGGGGCTCTACCACTGAGCCACGCCCCCAACACAGTCCACCATTTTATTTGTTTTCCTTGAGACAGGTTCTTACCATCTAGACCAAAATGACATAGAACTTTTGACCCTGCCACTTTAATCTTCCAAGTTTTGAGAGTCTGGGTCTTTTATGCCACCTGGCCAGATTACTTTTGACCTTTTAGCTCACCAGTTCCTATGACATCTCTTATGTATTGCTGCTGTCAACTCTGTATGTCAAAAGAGAGGAAACCAAGGGTCTGTAGTACTGTAAACCTTGCTCCAGCTTTTGTAGTTCCCACAGCCACCGGAAGGGAGCGCAGTCAGTGTTACCAGTTCCTCCCCAGGCAGCACAGGGTGATGGACCAGACGGACAAACACTGAAACTCCACTCTGCTGGGGAAATCAACTTTGCATTTCTTCATCCGTAAAATAGACATCATCATAGCTCTTCCCTTATAAGACTGAGGATGCTATAAATGTACAAAAAGAAACCCTTGAGTATTGTCAGTAATGTTCACAACCCTCAGGCAGATAGAAAACAAACACATTTGTCTAAGGCTGAGGATGTAGCTTCCAGTGTTAGAGCCCCGACTTACAATCCCCCAATGAAGAGTCATGGGATGTAGCCCAGTGATAGAGCTCCGACCTAGAATCCCCCAGTGAGGGACTGGGGTGTGGCTCAGTGGTGGAGTCCCTGCCTAGAGTCATGAGGGGCTTGGGGTGTGGCTCAGTGGTAGAGCTCCTGCCTAGAATCCCCCAGTGAGGGCTGGGGGTGTGGCTCAGTGGTAGAGCCCCTGCCTAGACTCCCCCAGTGAGGGGCTGAGGGTGTGGCTCCTACCCAGGATGAGTCCTAGGTTCCATCCCCAGTAGAGGGAGAAAAATATGTGTTTCTTCCATGCATCTTCCCTCATACGTAGGTCTGCCTCATTTTGTGTAGTGCTTAGTAGACTTGTCATGAAAATCACTCATTCTGCCTTCTAAGACAATAATAACCCTAAGCTAGTCTAAGTCTTGGAACTACACTATTACTCCCAGCAACTTCTGGGACCTGTGATCTCGATGAAGATTCTGACTCCACCATCCAAGCTTCAATTTGAAAGGGGCTCCACTTCCCAAAGCTCCTAAATATGTATTAAAAAAAATACGGTCATCAGGGCTAGAGAGGTGGCTCAGTGGTTAAGAGTACTGGGTTGCTCTTCCAATGGACCAGAGTTCAATTCCCAGCACCCACATGGCAGCTCACAACTGTCTATAACTCCAAGATCTGATGCTCTCACAAAGACGTACATGCAGGCAAAACACCAGTACACATAGAATAAAAATAAACAAATAAATAATTAAAAAATACATCGTAGCTGGATGTTATAGGTAATCCCAACTCTCAAAATGCTGAGATAGGGAGTTTGCTCTAAGTTTGAGGCCAGCCAGGGCTGCACACAAGAACCTGTATCAGAGAAACAAAAAGAGGGGCTGGAGATGTAGTGTGTTGGTGGAATGCTTGCCCACCATGCCTGAAGCCCTGGGTTCAATTCCCAGCACTGCAGAAACCCAGTGAGGTAACACACACCCTGGAGGTGGAGGCAGGAGGGTCAGAAGTTCAAGGTCACTCTCAGCTCTATATCAGGATCCAAGCCAACTTGAGGTACAGAAGACCCTGTGATTGGCCGGGAACAGTGGCACACGGTTTTTTTCCTAGAACCTGGGAAGCAGAGGCAGGAGGATCTCTGTGAGTTTCTAGGCCAGCCAAGACTCACAGTGAGAGTCTGTCTAAACCAAGACAAGAGAGAGAGATAGAGATGGGGGGCTAACTGTCCAGATTTTAGCTCAGAGAGGAGTACAATCACACAGAAGACAAAGGCAGAGGCCTCTGACCAGAGAGCTCACAGGTTCCCCACCACCACCAAAGCTACCAAGCCTAGGTGTCCCTTGAAGCCCTTGGATTCCACCATCCCAGGAGGAGAGGTGGAAATCACCTCCAAGACACCTCTACCTCCTTCAGTCCCATCCCCAGATGCCTTTTCTGAAGTAACTGCCAGAGATGGGTCGGACAGGGAATGACCTCACGGCCACACACACAGTGACCCAGTTGTCTGTGGAACCCAGCAAAGAAAAGGGAGGAAGCTTGGTAAAGGACCAGTGGACGAGTGGGTGAGCACCTCACACCCTGCTCTGCTGGCCATGGTGTTTGCACAGGAGCCAGGTCGATTTTAGGGGTGCATATTGAAGAGAGCAACAGGGTCTCTCTCAACAGCCCAATTAGGAAGCAGAAAATAGGAAAGTCTGTAGACATGTCATTAAAGTGATGGCCTCAAAGCTGGAAACAATGAAACACAAGGCTATGGAATTTAGATTGAAGATGAGAGGTGAACATTCAAACTGTTCATTAGAGGGTGGGTGCATGGCTCAGTGGTAGAGCCACTGCCTAGTATTCATGAGACCCTGGGTTCAATCTCAAGCACTGCAGTAAAATGAATAAATTAAAATTAGGAATGGCAAGATAGTGCAGCTGATAAAGACACTTGCAGCAAAAGCCGGAGGTCCTGAATTCAATCCCTGGAGCCTACATGGTAGAATGAGAGAACCAAATCCTGAATGTTTTCCTCTGACCTCCTACAGGGGTGTTTTGGCATACAAAGCAACACACACACACACCACATAAATAAAATGAGGCGTGCACGGGTTTCTGCTGTAACATACAGCCACAAGCATGGTGGCTTAAAATAAGTCTCCTAAAGCTAAAATGAAGCTGTTCCCAGAGCTGCCTTCTGTAGGCTCCAGAAAAGAATCCATCCCTCCTCTCATCCCATTCCTGCAGGCTGTCAGTGATCTCAGACCTGGGCCTCTAAGATCAGAGGTGAGAGAGAAGGAAGGGCATTCCCGACAGAAGGCAACCGCATCAGCAAAGGTTCGGAGGCGCCCAGGAGGAGAAAGCAAGTGAAATATCCAGGAGGTGAAATAGCAGTGGGAGTCGGAACATTTGGCTAATCGCCTGACAAAAGGCGGGAACTGTGGCAGAGGACGCACACCAGCACCCCTACGGCTGCTTCTGAAAAACGGGCCTCACTGGAAGGGAAAGAAAGAGGCAGGGACATGCCAAGTGTTGGGGCGCAGAAGCTGCTAGACAAAGCAGGAAGACAGGTGGGGAGGTGCAGAGAATACAGTGAGAGAATACGTTGTTTTGGCCAGCCCTGCCCGGACACTGAGACACAGGGGCTCTGGAGGGAAGTGGGTGACAAGTGCGGGCTGTGGTTTTTCACCCATCTGCAAAGAAGCCTCGTCCTCTCCCCGACTTCCCCTCCCGCCCCACAGAGCTGCCTTGTTTGTTCCCCCATCATTCGTTTATGATGGGAAAGGCTGGATTTCCCCTAACCCAGCAGACTCCTCTTCCCTCTGACTAGCCCGACCCTCCCACCTTGGGAAGCCCCGTGCGGCCTCCCAGAATGTCCCAGGATGAAACTGCTGGTACCTTCTGTTACCCATTCACCCAGCCAGAGGGGTCTCCAAAAGAGGAAGGAGGTCACCGGCAGTCACCCAGCATGTGGTCAGCTTGGGACACTGGGACTTCATCGCCCTACTGTCCTCCCGACACCCCAAAAGACTATCTTTGATATGGGGAACAAGTTTGTAGAGGAGGTTCTTCAGGAGAGGGGGTCTGGATTCACACCCAGGTCTCTGAAGGATGACTTTGCTGTAAGCTTAGAGGCGAAGGAGACAGATGGACAGGACACGGCACTGTCTTCTCACTTCTGTTGGGGAAAAAGAAAGACGTATCCCCAGACAGACAAGCATGGCCCAGCAGATAGGAGAGTTCAGGAGGCTGTAGGAGCTAAGAAGAACCAGCGAGGACTTCCTGGAGGAGGGGATTGCCTGTACCCTAGAGACAGAACAGTGTACAAAGGTGCAGAGCCAACGGGAAGCGCGAGGCCTTGGGAATATGTCCATTGCCCTCTCCGGGTAAACAGTATGCCTCAGTAAACAGTTAGGCACAACAAATATTCACTCATTCATTGAATAAACATTTCCCGGAGTTCGGAGGGACGTGGAGACACCGCGGCAACTACCACGGTCCCACTTGGATTGCGACCTTGACCTAGGAGTCAAGGAGCCAAGCAGAAGGAAGGAGAGGGAAGAAGCAGGAAGGATGGTCCAGGCAGAGGGGACAGCCTATGAAAGGAGGTCGTTTCTCAGGGCGACATTTTACCAACGGCTCGCGGTTCCTCTGAAGCCTGGGGGTGCTCAGAGAGGCCTGCTAACTCTGGCCCATTGGCAACTCCTCCCTAAGGCACTGGGAGCCACAGAATAGCGAACACAGGAGGAAAGAGTGGGCTTGTGTTTCGGATATAAGCCTCCTCGATGCCCCCGGTGGATGAACACAGAGAAGCCACAGAACCACAGCGGTAGGGGTGGTCAGAATTTGCACCCGGTGCCAGGGAAAGCGTGCAGAGACCTTTCTCGGTTCCCTGGCTGTGGGTGAGACTTTGGCTCGTAGCAGCCTCCAGGTGGCGCCAGTGAGCCGCCCGCCGAGCTTCTCCAGCATCAAAGGTGGGTGGCCCTGAGCAAAACACTGAGGTCCCCCTGTCGCCAGCCCATGCTCCCTGACCCTAGTTAGAGGACCCCAGAGTAGATTCCTGATCGTTCCCTTCTGCCTGGTGCACCTTTCTCCCCAACAGACTATAGGAAGTCCACGGTGCCACCACCAGACCGCCCCACACTCCTGTGAAACTGTCCAGGGCTGAAGTTGTCGGTGTGGGATAGGGTGGGGTTTGGAGTGGGCTGTCACTTCTCACATCAAGGGTAGGAGGCACACCTGTTTTGTTATAGAGAGGGAAACTGAGGTACGCACGGAACAGCGAAGCCCTGGCACTCCGCGGTGCTTCAGATGAAGCCTCAGATGCCTCTGCACCCACTTGGCCCCTGTCTGCACCTGCCCCCCAACCCTGCCCCCTGGGTAACTTCCCTGGCACGAGGACCAGGGGAATTTCTGCCCCGCTGGCCTCTGGGCCACTCGCCTGCCCTTCCCGGCGCCAGTCACAGCTTGGGGTTAAAGTCCAGAGCCCTGCCCGGACTCCTGGCTAATCGGAAGGGAGATGAGGCCCCACTTCCTGCGGGGACTCCCCTGCTACCAGAGGTCTCACACCCATCCTTGGGAGGCAGCTCCTCCAGAAAATTATTCTCCCGTTACTGATTCTGTAGCCTAAGCCTAGAACTCCCCCCTCCCCCCCAGCCTCAGTTTCCTCTCGCAATGAGCTCCAGGGCGCAGGAGAGTGAGATTTCAGCGTGAATGTGGGGTCCCGAGAACTGCTGTGTGAGACCCCGAACTAGCTAGCCGTTGCTCCTTTGTTTTTGTTTATTTGTTTTGTTGTTGTTTTTCCCATTCTGTGAGAGTGTCTCACTATGTACCCTGACTGGCCCAGAACTCACAGAGATCCCCCTGCCTCTGGTTTACTCCGGGAGGGTTCTAGTATCCAGCCCCTCATTGGTGGGTTCTGGAAAATGCCCTATACCACCAAACTACACTGCAATATCCGAGATATTTAGGAAACTGAGGCAGGAGGAGCAAAACCCAGGCCAGCGAGGGTAAGCTGGAGAGCCTGGCACAAAATAAACAGTGAACACTGCAGAGATGACTCAGTGGGTAAAGGGCATTCCGGACAAACATTCAGACCCGAGATAGGATCCCCAGCGTCTACAGAAAGGCAGGGCACTGTAGTATACACGTGTGACACAGCAGGATGGATCTCCGGAGCTAACAGGCCAGCCAGTCTGGCAGGAACGACTCCCAGTTTAGCAAGAGTCTCAAAATAAAAGGTGAAAACCAGCAGTGTTGGCAGAAGCCTTGAATCCCAGCACTCAGGAGGAGCAGGTCGATGAATCTCTGTGAGTTCAAGGCCAGCCTGGTCTACATAGCAAGTTCCAGGACAGTTGAAGCTGGGAAGAAATATGAACCAAGTTCAAAGGCAGGAGGGAACATGAGGAGACATGAGGGGCTTCTTTCTTTCTCTTCCCATGGCCCTTTAGCCTTCCCTTTTTTATTTTTGGAGGGAGGTTTTGAGGCAGGTTTCTCTGCATAGCCCTGGGTGTCCTAGAACTCACTCTGTAGAGCAGGCTGGCCTCAAACTCATAGAGATCCACCTGCCTCTGCCTCCCAAGTGCAGGGATTAAAGGTGTGGGCCACTGCATTCCAGTTTATTGTTGTTCTAGTTTAGTTTTATTTTATTTTATTTTGAGACAGAGTCTTGTGTAGTCCATGCTGGCCTCAAACTCACCGCACCCTCAAGGGTAGCTTTGAACCTATGACCTTCTTGCCTCTCCAGGGCTGGCACTGGAAGTGTGCATCACCACACTATTTCTTGGGTTGCTAGGGAATGAACTCCATGTGTTTCGTGTCTAGGTGAATGCTCTACCAATGAACTACATCCCAGCCTTGTTTTTGGCTTTCAGAATTCAAACTTACTATGTAGCCAGGGCTAGCCTTCGATTCTTAATCCAGCTGCCTCCATCTCTCAACTTCTGGGGTCACTGCCGTGCCTTACCATGCCCAGCTCAAGTTTTGCCTAAATTTATTTTTACTTATCAATTTTTATTATTTTTTTCATTCACAGGGTCTGGAGTCTGGAGCATCACACAGACACGCTACCCTGAGCCCCAGCCCGAGTGGATATGTCAAATATCTGCCTCTCCCATCAGGACTGTGCAAACTTTCAATACATCTTAGGCTCTCTGAACCTTGAAGGACATAGGGTAAAGCTGACACCTCAGGTGTCCCCGTAGATCTGACAAGGACATATGTCCAAACTAAACAGGTGAACCTAATGAGTTTTTTGGGTGGAACTGGCCACAAAGCCCAGAGTAGCTGCCAACATGTCTGTGTTGTGAGGGGTGGGGCCTGCGCCCGGCACTGCCAGGGCCCAGATGCTTCCTTTCAACCTGATCCTCCTTTGGTGACCTGGGAAAGTGAGCAGAGCCATCCCTGGGTTACACAGGGTATCATCAGGCCACATTTAAGAGTTTTAGTTTGTAAACCAAGCATGGTGGCACACTCCTTTAATCCTAGCACCTGCCAAGGGACAGGTGGATCTCTGTGAGTTCAAAGTTAGCCTGGTCTGCAGAGTGAGGTTCAGGACAGACAGTACCACACAGAGAAACCTTGTCTGTAAAAAAAACAAACAGAAAAAGAGGATCATTGTGTGTTTTTGCTTGGGGAATTTTTTAAACATTTACTTAATGGGTGGAAGAGATAGTTTGAGGGAGTCCATGCTCTCCTATTGTACCAGGTCCAGGAATCGAACTCAGATCCTTAGCCTTGGCAGTCAGCTTCTTTACCTACTGAACCATCTCACCAGCCTAGTTCAGAGCACTTAGGAAAGTTTAATAGTCCAACACCATAGTCTACATCTCTTATGTTTTGTTTTGTTTTGTTTTGTTTTGTTTTGTTTGTGTTTTGATTTTTTGAGGGGGGGTGTTTCAAGACAGGGTTTTCTGTGTAGTCCTGGTTATCCTGGAACTTTCTGTGTAGACCAGGCTGGCCCCAAACTCAAAAGATCCTCCTGCCTCTGGCTCCCAAGTGCTGATATTAAAGACGTGCACCACCACCACCTAGCATTGTTTGGCTTTGTTTGACATAGGGTCTAATATAGACAAGCCTGATTTCAAAGTACCTACGTAGCCGAGAATGACCTTGAATGTCTGATCCTCCAGCTACCTGAGAGCTGGCATTATAGGCTAGCACTGCCACATCCGGTTCATGGGGTGCTAAGGGTGGATTCCAGGGGTTTGTGCATGCTAGGAAAACCCTCTACCCACTGAGCCACATGCCCATGCTTTGAAGCTGAGGATGAATGGGTGTGAATGGGAAGGCAAGGGGGAGGGGCCTCAGCTTAGAGACCATGCAGAAGTAGGAGGGACCTGGCGCTACAAAGCTGATGGAAGCCTGGACTTCTGCTGTCTATCCAGGCCCAGAGCGGCTGCCTAGGAATCCGTCCACGTGGGCAGGGAAGCCAAGGCAGGCAGGGACCAGGAGGGTGAGGCCAGGACCTGGGAGGACTCTGAGGGGAGAGTGGAAGCAAGAGTGGCTCCAGGCACAAGAGGAACATGGACCGGAAGTCTAGTCTGTCTCCTCACTTCTCGGTCCCCATGTCCACCCAGGAGGCCAGACCTTCATATTTCCTTGTTTCTCAGGTTCGAGATCATAATGAGTCTGATGATCACACATAAGACACCTGGGTCATTCCTTCCTTTTAGAGGTCCCCCCAATCTTTCAGTGCCAGGGAAGAAACCCAGGCACTCTATTACACTAAGCAAGAAGCCACACCCCAGCCCCTCACT